>VUQR01022734.1:1078-24676 GCA_015108515.1 Hemichromis elongatus | reverse complement strand
ATAATGACTCGGTATTCAGTGGAAATCAAAAACAACCATCGCAAACAAATAGCGCGTACGCATCTCGGAGATCTAATTTCATCATGTCAGGAAAGCAACAAAGAGCATAATTACAACCCATAATACAGGTCATTGTGCAGCATGTGTGTTTGTCTATGTGTGTGTATGATTGTTTTTATGCCTGTAAGATAAACATGTATGGCTGCAATTACTGTCAGGGTGTGACATGGTTGTGGAGCAGTCCTGCGATGATTAATTCTTTTTTGCTTTAAGTCTTTTTAACCACAAAAAGTGTCGTTCCATATCAAGTCAAAGGATTTTGTTTTAAATCCAGAGATTTTCCTTGAACAATGGGAGCTTGATATATTTTGCAATTTTCCAAGAACAGGATGAGACTGACAGTTTCAATGTTGGTTTGTGTTTTATCTATGTCGTAAGACATTGGCCTGGATGGCAGTGGATGAAGAGATTAGGATGATTAATGCACATCACTGTCACAACTGTGCACCAAATGGATTATTTCCAAAGAGCTCAAATAGACAGAGGAAGGCTGAAGCTCTGAAAATATCTTCTGGGCATTACTCTACTGCTGTGTGGCTTCTATATTAAGTCAACAAAAAAATAAGTGGATTCGGTGAAACAGCTTGCATAACACAGATTATTAAAGAGAGGAGAAATATTAACCTTTGTGGAGTAAAAGCTCACTGTGCTGCCATTAGAAAAAGGTGATTTCCCCACAGATGACACATCTCACACATTGTTACTGGAAGATTGCAGAGCAGAGGAAAAGATTAAATGCGTGGTCCTTATCTTGGGGACCTTTTCAGCAAGGCAAGCTATCACTCAGTATCAAATGACATCAAGCTAATGAGCAAAAGACGCTACAAAGAGCAGTGGGTAGCCTTTAAGCAGCCCAGCTCTCCTTTACCTCCCACAGAGGTGCCGAGTGAAAGAAGGTGCGACTACTTTACAGAACTTTATCTGCACCTAATTTGGGTGCGTGAGAAATCACATGCAAAACCTAACGCCCCTGAAGGCTGCAAAGTCACTGCCAAAACATCTTTCTCCTCTCACCGCGAATGTGATAATGTATTTGGCACCTTTGCTTGTTCTAAAGTAGTCACACTGGTCTGGGAGAACAATTAATTTCAATAAAGATATAAATGATACTTTCTGACAGAAATCCTACTAAAAAGGAGTTATTTGTGCAAAAAAAGCCAATATATGACACAATGATAAATCTGCTAAGAGAAAGGAACTCACGCTTAACGTTATTATTACATCTCCAAAACTTTAGCTTTGGAGACACTCCAAGCAAAGGAACTTAATCCAGATTGGCAGGTTGAGTAACACTATCTGCGAGCGAAAATTGCACTAATGCCTGTATGTGAGTGTCTAAAAATTGTACTAAAACGTGTCAAGTTACTTTGTAGCTCATACTTTAGAAACACGTGCTGACAGCCTGAAACGCAGGACTTTTTAATTTTAGTTTTTGGAACATAAGTTATCATAGGCTTTGCTAGCACTTGTGGGTAAAATATCTTTTTGGATGTAAATGGTAAATTGTAAATGGCCTGTATTTGTATAGTGCTTTACTAGTCCCTAAGGACCCCAAAGCGCTTTACATTTCAGTCATCCACCCATTCACACACACATTCACACTCTGGTGATGGCAAGCTACATTGTAGCCACAGCTGCCCTGGGGCGCACTGACAGAGGCGAGGCTGCCGGACACTGGCGCCACCGGGCCCTCTGACCACCACCAGTAGGCAACGTGTGAAGTGTCTTGCACAAGGACACAATGACCGAGACTGTCGGAGCTGGGGCTCGAACCGGCAACCTTCCAATTACAAGAAGAACTGCCAACTCTTTTAGCCACAATTCATAAATGAATTATTACTAGCACTTATTAAGGTTCAATTCAATTCAATTTTATTTATATAGCGACATTGATAGTTGCCTCGAGATGCTTTGTACTGCAAAGGTAGAAACCCTATGATAATACAGACGACCCCTTTTTAGCAAGCACTTGGTGAAAGCAGAACCAGGCTCATCTAATCCCAAAGCATGGGTGACGCCTAGTTCTGTGATGGTCACTAGAAGAACACTCTTATTCCCGCAAGGGCTACGTCACGAAGAGCATCTGGCGTAAAAAAATGGCCAAATCAAATCCATCTGTTGTGGCCACCCCTTGTGGATAGGTGAGTAGCTAACAGAAGCTTTTGTGGTTAGCACTATTGCCTCACAGCAAGATGGGTCCTGGTTCTAACTCTGCCTGGGGTGTTTCTGTGTGTGGGCAGCCCAAGGACATTAATGCTAGGTAAAATAGCAACTTTAAACTGGCTGTGGACACAAGGTAGATAAAGTACTTTAAAACATATAGTACAAATGTGGTCACTATTACAAGAAAATAGAAAATTACTTTGAAATGAAAATCTGACTGGCCTGAGGACCATAGTACAGTTTTTTTTTAATACATTCTTCTCCACTGTAGTGGAGCAAAAACTGTTTGCTAAATAATAAACTAATCAATCGACCAAAAAAATCAAAACAGATTAGCTTGTTTTGGCAAACCCGTGGGACGCACAATCGAATTGGTATCTTGGGAGTTTGGAGGCCTAAGTCATCGCCTTGTGGTCTTTGCCATTTTCCAAGCCAGTACCGAGTAGTTGTGTGGTTTGGTGTGTGTCTGTGTGTGAGGCGGGGGAGCTTGAACTGCAACAATGTTTAAGTTGGTTGTATGTGTCAAGGTCTCCCAGCAAAATCTTCAATGTAAAAAAGACCAAATGAGTTTGTAAATGATACAAGTCTAATGGATCAGACTTGTATTGTTTGTGCTCTCACATACAACTTTCTTACATAATGTCTAGAAAAGTTCAATGTTATAGCGCATGTGTGAAAATGTCTGATGTCTACCCTTAAAAGTTTTGCTAATGTTCCCAGAGGTTACTAGGAGAACAAGTCTCCCTAATGGGCAAGTTCATGTTTATTCCCACTGGCATCCTCTAGTTTGCAAAAAGACAGAGACAGTCACTGGCATCTCCCATTTTCTCATTCCTTGTCCTCAGCAGTCTTTTGTTAGCCCAACTAATAAATTTCTCGCCAGTTCTTCTCTAGCCTTTCCCTCTTAATCATTTACACCTTCCTCTTCCTCCTCCATCATTCTTTCACTGCTCTTCTCTCGTCCCGTCACACTCTAATCTCCTGGTCTGAAAGGTGTTTCCTGAGGAGGGCAAATGGGAAGACAGGCAGGAATGACGGATCGCTCTATAGGTACTTCACTTTGTCTCTCTCTGGGGTAGGTAAAGGGTGGTGATAGGTAAGGGAATCATCATGGTTTGGGTAGGTCTGATGGTGTGAATGTAAGGTATGAGCTTATCCTTAGCAATTTAGTGTCTACAGAACCTTTAGAGGAACAAACCGGCACCACCTGTAGTAATCTCTAAATGTTCAGGTACCTTCTGCTCGAGGGTTGTATAGCTTGAAGTTGGTAACTGCTAAGACAGTTAATTTTCTTTATAAACCAGCAACTACAATAGGTTTATGTTGCACTTGCTGTTTTTGGTTAGACATAACAATGTAGAGCTTATGATGAAACAAAGTCCAGGCCTCATTATGTACTATATAAAGAGAAAGACATTCAACCCAAATATGCAACAGTGGTCTGCAGTGACTCACAATAATGCAGTGTAAACAATACTTGCATTTCTAGCTGATGAGTTCTTCAACTGACCCAGTTAACAGAAGCAACAGACCAATTCTCCTGCAAGCCAAATTTTTGGATCATTACACTCAGCTGTGACTTGATATCAGCCAAATATTTATGGCGTCATTTCGGGCTTTTGTTCTGAAATGACCCAAATTTTGTGTCAGGATGATGCTCGGCCAGAAAAAGTGACAAAAACACAATCCGAACCCGGGTCTTCCTGGCTCAGAAACTGGTCTCTGTTGGGCGACTGGCATGTAAGTGTAGATTCACAGTAAAGGCAACACTGTTACTCCAGCTGGCTGAAATTTATCCATCTTCCTGTCATTTTTGACCACATCACAAACTTAAGTATCTAGCATACCTTGGTAAGTGAAACCGCAAATAAAAATCTCTTTTTCTTTAGTTCTGTCTATTAAAAAAATCCCACCATGCAGCAGAAAACCCAGGATCTATCATTTACTACACACCTTTAATACATTTAATTAAAGACTGTCTCCAGTTCTTATTCAAATGATTGGTGTTTCTATGTCTGAGTGGCACACCACTGTGACCTGTGTTCTCCACATTCAGTGATTTAGGATACGTCCAGGTGCTGTTTTTGGTTACAAAACACTGGCACATAAAGAGGAGACAGCTAAGACAGATAAGCAGGGAGAAGAAGCTGTTCAACAGCTGCCAGCCTGGTTGGGTAACACTCCAGAGGACCCCCTGAGAGGAGCACAGCTTGGGATAACGTCTGCACTGCAGTCAGGGAGGAAGACTTCAAACACAAGGCTTGTACAACCTCTGGCCCTCTGCAGCTCCCTCTCCTGCTGTTCCCCTGAGCTCCACAGGGGATCTCTGAAGACCATGCCAGCAGTTCTCCTACTATCTTCCACTATACATTGTTACTTTTAGCTTTTTTCCTCCTAACCTAAACAAACACAGTAAACATGGGTTCATAATAGGGATTACCAGCCCTTAAAAGCGACCAAAAAACTATCCCCTAGCACTGTAGTAAGTGCTGTGTTAATTGCCTTAAAAGACAATTTCCTTTTTAAATATATACATTTTAAAAATATAAATTAAATTACAGGCATCTGCTGTAGCCTATTCCATACTCACTTGGGTCAAACATGAAACCAAGCCTTTTCAACACATTTTCATGTAAACAAAGACTGGAATGTGTGCAACATGTAGACTCTCTAAAAGGGCTCCTTATAGCTCTGCCTCTTTTTGCTCTGTTCCAATATCATTGGTCTTGAAGAGCACAAAAAGACTCTGAGTTAATTTTACCAGAACTGTTAAATTTTCTGTGGTATAAACTAACAAAAATGTTCAAGAGCACAAGCAAACAATGTTTACCTACTGTAACCCTGGCCTTGTGAATGGGCGAATAATAGCACTGCCTCAGCAAATAATGAATCACTTTACCTAAGATTTCATGATAAATTGCTAAGAAATACCTGGAAAACCGGGTAAAACTTAATGACAAAATAAATCCAGAAAAAAGTGGCCCTCATTACCTGAAAGAATGTCTAAAACACATTTTAATCCTAACAGATTATAGTCAATGTGTCACATCAAATCAGCCAAAAAGTGCCTTTGCTCAGGAAACCCAAGCAGTCACAGCTGACAATCTGGGAGACAGGGCTTCTGGGACCCAGGGTAGCTCAGCTGAGGACATTACTGCACGCAAAGCAATCCCACACACAACCAAATGCACATAGACACACACAAGAGTCTGGTGGCAGACAACAGTCACCCTGTCATCTTCGATTGCAGGCCACTCATGTTGGACCAGCGACACCTTGCACTCAGACCAGAGGGCCTCGGCCCCCCTGGTGTCCTACTGCCGCCACAGAGGGACTGCCAGAAGAGTTAGTTCAGCTCTGAAGAACAAACACAGGAATCAGCCTGTCTAGAAAGCATGTAGTCCTATCAAAAATATGTCCAAATACAGTATGTTATGGAGCCTGTTATTTGTTTTTGGAAGTGAGATAAAAGCTGTTTGAATGTGAATTTAACTGAGCAAATCTGATTTAATTAAAATGAATTAATACAGTATAAAAACACAACACAACAACAGTCTCCTCATAGTGCTTTTTGACCATGTAAAGACTATAGAACAATAGAGAGAAACCCCAACAAACCAATGACCCCTGTGAGCGAGCACTTGGCAACAGTAGGAAGGAAAATCTCAATTTTAACAGGAAACAACCTCTTTCAGAAACAGGCTTACAAAGGGGCACCCATCTCCTATAACTAGCTGTGAGTCAGCAAGGACTAAAGACACACTAAGCAAGAGAGCCAGAGATTCAAATGACCAAATGATTAAATGCAGAGTGGCGAATATACACAGCCCCCAGCAGCCTAGGCTATTGCAGAGTAACTAAGGGAGGGTTCAGGGTTCAGGTGATACACCTGATCTTAATACCATGCTAATTTATCCTTGCTTTTACATGACTTCGAAAATAGGGTTATGGTACTATTGAAAGAATACATTATATCTGATTTCTCAGCTCATGCATGCCTAAGCGGTTCCTCCATAATAATCTCTACTTTTTGTAACAAAACACATTTATTTAACACCTCATTTATGGACATGCACTTGTTCAAAAAAATAAAAACCCAAGTAAAGCCTGAAATGTCGGGAACATGCAAACACAAATAAAAATGAGTACCCAAAGGTTTTTTTCTACTCTATGTTGTGTTAGCAAACTCATTCATAACTGTACTCTGTATCATGCACATCTTTCCTTTAACATCGTGGGCAGAGAAGTATGGAGAGGATTTCCTCTGGCTTTGGATCCTTATCAGGAGCAACTCCATGCTCTGATGGAGGTTTTTGTCTACTAGGCTAGTAGACAAAAACCTCCATCAGAGCACAGATAACACTGGAGGATATTCACAGCGAGATCATGAATCGAGTCACCGCATGTTACTGTGGTGCAGGAAAGGTTTTTTTTTTTTTTTCCATTAGTTCTTAGCGCTGAGATTCCCTGTTCCATCTCATCAGATTTGCTGGGGGTGACCCCTTATTGTTGGGTGCTCCCTTTGTGGTCATACTCTTCACTGTACTGAGAAGAGGCAAAGAAAGGCTTTCTCTAACAGTCGGTCATGCCCCAGTGCTCCTGGCAACAACAGGTCCCAAGGACGCAGACCTGCCTGGCCTATATTGGCTTGGCTCTCAGTTAGCGGTGGCGACACTAGCCCCCTGTCAGCTGGCCCAATCGGGCCCTTTATTAAAGCTTTGAAGACTGCTGAACAAAGAGGCGTTCTATGTTTAGATGATAGATTGTAAGCAACTGGTTTTCTGCTTGGGCAACACAAGACAAAGAACCTCCTTCTGAATGCAGTGAGTACGCGAGAGAGAGTGAGCGAGAAAACTAGAGAGGGAGGGAGAGAGAAAGACATGGCCTGCAATAAGTTTAATCAGATTTGTGGATGAGGATTATTTTTGATGGACAGAAAAACTAAAGCTGTCAGGAAGAAACGCAATGAATGATTATTATCACCGGTGGGTCTAACACCCTGATGATTAATAATAAAAGCCAAGACTTTTCTGTTAATGAGAGGACGAGACCAGTCAAAGTCTCACAATACATCCTATATAGTACACCATATACAGTATATGTTACTCTTCACTGCACCAGGAATGGAAGCCTGTCTGATAACATAGCGGGAAAGTTGCAGGTTATTTTTATTATTATTACAAAATATAATGGAAAATCACAATTAGCTAATTATATTTACGGTTTAATATGTACTCAACTTCTTGGTCTGACTTTTTTGGATGGATAAAGTCTTTGATTTAACTGTCAAATGTAATTAATAAGACAGTTGAATATTACAAATCTCTGTTTATAATATTTGAAATGTATTTTTCCTCAATTGAGTATTAGATTCAACCAGAAAAACCAACTTGATTGTACTGGTTATGTAGCATTGCTAACCAGCGAACTAACTACAAAGCATCATCCTTTCATTTCTTACTTTTGCATATTTCTGTGAAATGTTGTCACAATTGTGAAATTAGTTCTTACATTTGGAAAAAAACTTTTTTTTCCCTCAGGTCACTATAACCATTACCAATGACCACCAGATTTTAAATCAGTTTGTCCATGAGTCCAAGTAAACATTTTTAACAGATGTAGTGTCATTTGTAATGAACACTCTGCAGGTGTCTTAGATATCCTCTTCACAAGGGGTAGACTTGGGATCACAGTGACCTCGGACTTTGACCACCAAAATCTAGTCAGGCCTGACTTTAGTCCAAGTGACCGCCTGATCCAAATTTGTGTAAAATACATCAAGGCCATCCAAGAGATATCATGTTCACCAGATATGGATGGACAGTCAACCAAAAGCATAAATGCTCAGGGCACGGCTGTCACTATTATGGAGCCATAAAAATCCAATTTAACTGCCATGAAGGATCATAAAATACATTCCACGGGAAGATTTGGTCTACTCAGAGCACTATATAAACATATAAATGTAGAAAGAAATATATTTCTGTTTTTTGAAGTGGATATATCTATAGTCAATGTACTTCTTTGACTGAAATGATTTTCTCTGCGGAACAATGAAGCTGGTAGTCAATGGGCTGCTGTAATTGTTAGTTTGTTTGAAACACAGAGTTTAACTTTGGTGCTTTAACACATTACACTGGACACTTATTAAAGTTATAAAGTAATCAACTGACTGAGAGAGGTAAACTGCTAATTTTTGCTTTAATAAAGCATGGATGTTTTGGGTTTTTTGTTTAATGTACTTATATTCAGTTGATTGATAAGCAGAAAATCAAAAAACAGAATGGCACTATTTTTGGAGCACATCCTCACTTTACTGTTATTGTATACAACTTTTACACAATACTGAATACATATAAGCAAACTCACCTGGTCATGGCTGGCTTGGAGGGTGCTCCCAGTGCCGTGGAAAGTCATTTGCACAGGGGAGAGAGTCAGATAGGTCACAAAATCCTTACCGCTCTGCGCATCGCTGTACTGCACCTGGACAGAGGTAGGCAGATAAAGTGAGTTACCGGTACCTCAGATAATGCATGAAAAAGAAATCCACAAAAAAAGCACAAGAGAACTGAAGCATCTCAAGTTTTTAGTGGGATACAATATATTCTGAAGTGGTTGGCTTGAGAGTAAATCTTCCATGTCTAATAGCCACCAAGGAGCATTTGTGGGCAATTATCCCACACCGTACAGAGATGGCATTAGGGGGAGAATGAATGTAAGAGTGTGTATGTGCAGTTGGCAGGGGAGCATCAGAGGGGGGTAGTGATCACATCACTGGTGACCCCTCATCACTGAAAGGTTAACTCTGCAGGCATTCCTAAATGGTGTGCAATCAGGACTGTTATGACACGATGCTCCTCTGGGACAGCCTGCCCCTGATATGCAAGGGCTTTTGGTAATACTGCCTGCTTGTCTGCCCTACTTCTTGCTAGCTCTCACTCCGTGCATGTATGTGTATTTGCATGGGTTCTTCTGCGTACTGGCCTGCCCTAATTCAGTCCAAGACAGCTGCAGGCATCTCAATAAAGCGTAGGTTTGTCAATAACTGTGAGAAACCGAAAGGAGTGAAATATCTGACTAATGTAGAAAGACAACAGGACAGAAGGAACAAGACAGTGACTTGAGTGAGCAAAAAGGGCAAAAAAAATTAAGTAAACAGGTATAGATGATTATCGCTGTAACACAGCTTCAAGCTTCCTCAGTACAAAAGGCGGAAGCTTCAAACTGTCATCATATACAAGCCTAATAACACACAATACATCACTGACATTACAGCCTGTATTCTAGCAGGATGTGCAGAAAATAGTTTGATATCGGTAACCGTAAAATCCCTAAACAGCAAGTGTGCAGTGAGCTTCGTCATATTTTAGAATAGAATCATTTCGTGTCAATTAACAGAAAATGTGTGTTATAAGCACAAGCCTGTGTATACTCCTCTGTGCATATTTTCCCATTTGTGTGCACCAACTATCCGACTGGATGAAAGTTTCATCTTATCTAGACCTTAATTCAGTGGCTGTACATGTTGAACATATGTGTGTGCTTCTGTGTGTGTGTGAGTGAGAGGGTATGAACACCAAAGTGGCTGTATACGATCTGTGACTGAAAGCTTCCAGAGCGAGATGTGTGCCTTTCCCTCCCAATGAGTTACGATCAGCCAGCCAGACGCACTGAAGTCTGCCTAAAGACATAAGCCCATCATGACACACACACTCACATACCCACACACCCATACTCACACAGAGATATGAATATGCACACACAAAGATATGTACAATCGCTTCATGTTACATCCAAAACATGCAGACAGTTGTGGGAAAATTCATGCAAACCTGCTGATGAAGAGATGGGGCCACGATGATAAACTGTGGAAAGCTATTTTAAATGTGTATGAATCATTAATGTAGTAAAGTGAGCCACACAAAAAAAGCATTCCCTGACAAGTTAATCTCCAATAAATTGTCTAGACTTCAACATTAAAGAGAGAAAAAGACAGAAGGAGGGGTTAAAAAAGGGGTACTTTTTGGGGTAAGAAAAAAAATGTTTCGCAACAGCAATCATATGGCACAAAGTTTGCAAATGAGCTAAAAATACGACTTCTTTCATATACTTGAGAGATAACCGTGTGTGACTAAGTTTAGACTACACAGTTATACTTCAGCGTCTGAACACAGAGACACATACAAATCTTTTGTAGGTGTTTAACTGCCCCGTATGCTGGTGCGTTTAAGCAGGATGGAGGCCTGTGTTTGGGAACCTGTGATGTATGGTGTAATCATGCTGTCTGATCAGCGGGCACTCTGCATGGTTCATCTGTCATAAGCTGTCAGGACTCCAGCTGAGGGTGAGGCCCTTAATGGTTTTGGAGGAAACAGGCGTTCTTTTAAAGTCGTTCACTGGAAAGAGATATACACTTATATACATATCAGATTTCTAATAATTCACAACTTCTGCCATTGTCTGTGAGGGTACACGTGTGTATTTTTAGCTAATGGTAAGTACATATTACAGAGTATGCTGACTTTGAGCGGGCAGAGATCAAGAGCTCTCACACCCAGAGTGAGATAAGTGGCAGCTCTGTTGCCTTTGGTCATGACAAAATTACTAAATAAATCTAATTATTAATTTCAATATTGCACATTTGTAAATCTGTTTTCATCACTCCATCCACCGCTTATCTGAGTCTGAGTCGGCAGTCTAAGCAGACACCCAGACCTCTTTTGTCCCAGCCAATTTCAGGGGGCCAGATCTTCAGGGGGACAAGGTATTCCTAAAATAGCCAAAAGATGCAGTCTTTCCACTATGTCTTGGATCTGTCTCGGGAGGGGACATTCTTGAAACACCTCACACAGGAAGCATCCTAGTCAGATCCCCAGACCACCTCAACTGCCTCCTTTCATCGTGGAGGAGTGGGGGCTCTACCCCAAGTCCCTCTATAATTATGGAGTTCCTCATCCTATTTCCAAGGCTGATCCCAGATACTCTTCGATGGATCATTGTTTTGGTCACTTTGGTCATGGCCAGGGGTGAGAATAGCAACGTAGATCAGGTAATCATCGATCAATCAGTCACTGATCAATCTGCCCTTGTTTGTTTTCTCTTCATAGTGGTGTTTTAAATCGCTTTTCATCTGGTTCCTTACCCAGGAGAAATTTGCCTTAAACAATACTGGGACAAACTGCCCCTCAACAAAGTAGCTCCTGGGAACCTGGCACCAGGTAAAGGTAGTGATTCCATCCATTTTGTGAACCGCTTTTCCAACTACAGGGCGGTATCCTATCTGAGCTAACATTTTGTGACAGGAGGGATATGGCATGACTGCGTTTTTGTGCACGATCCATTTCCCAGAATAAAGAAACTGTTAAACCTATTATGATCCTAACAGTGGTTTCTAATCTCATAGTTTTTCTTCTATGTAGTATTGGATTCTGTTCATTATTTGTCATTACCATTCAGCTGCAAAACTATGTAAGGAGTGGGGTTTCTTTCTGACCTAGCCCTAAAATTTCCTCCACTTAAATATCTTAACAACTACTGGATCATATCCAAAGTATCCTAATGAATTTGGCTATCCCCTAGCAAAGCTCTCGGTCAATTATGCTTTGTTTTCTTTGGGGTATATGTTTCAGTTCCCTCCTTTCCCCCCCGAGAACTTACAATGGAGCTGGAAACACTTCCTCTTTAAGCCTGTAATGCCCCTGACACGCTGTATGATACAGGATCATAAAAGTACACATGACGTAGCCCAGCTAACAGCAAAATTGCAGCTAAAATAGCAAAGTTGGCAAGTCACTAAACATCAACCAGAGGGTTTTCTTTCTTGGTGGCTTTTTGATAAAAAAAACAAACTGCCTGATTTTTAATAATTTACCAGCGACTGTGACCTAGAGGAAGGACAGAAAATGTTGTGATCTCCCAGCATCAAAGAACATAATGGCATCATCTGATTTATGATGATTTGTCAGAAACTAAAATAAACAAGCATCTTAAAAACAAAAGGTCTATTCTACCATCCAGGCCGTCTGTTTTGAGTGCATGTTTGCATGCATCTGTGAGTGCATGCATTCTAAACAGGCCAAACTAATCATCCCAGGTCCCATCACAGAAAACAGCCTCTAATCCACTTCCTTTAGAGACAAAGAGGCAGGAGAGTTATGCAAGGCCTGCGATTGATCGGCGGCACTAATGTGGAACGACCTCTGACATCTGGCTTCTAAAGCTGGATAGCTCCAGTGCTCCTCCTCATTTGAGCAAACATGAACATGCACAAACTGAAACGCAACTGCAGTCAGCGCTCTTGCAGCCATGCTCAGGATTCAAATATGCACATCCAGAGACACAAATACAGGCAAAATATATATATTCAAGCAATCCACAATGAGGACTGTGCTACACAATACTGTTAAGGTAACTATGAATACAAATACCTGTGCTGTCACGTTCTTCATGTGACTGCACACTAAACTGAGCGTAAGAGGTACACAGTCAAAAATACAGAAATAACTTGGACTTCACAATAAAGTCTCCCAGTCAGCTAAGGAAGGCTGGCATTGTTGGTGAGAACCAATTAGAAGTCCATGTTGAGCAACTTCATTGAGGACTCAAAGGCTTGTGAGTGTTTGAAGGACTCTGTTAATATACCTTTGACTTCTATAATGGGCAGGAGGTTGAGGGCAAACAAAGTGGCTGCTCTTAAAAACTTTAAGTGCACTTTGCCTAAATCACAGAGAGACGTCCTAAGAAAAAGAACAAAGCAAGTTCCACCTTCTATTGAAACCAGTCCATTATTAGAAACTTCCCAGACAAGTTTGCTAAAAATAAGTGCAATGAGTGACATGAGAAAAATTAACAATGGAATATTTTACTGCAATTACACGCCAGGAATGCAATACATATCGACATTTTTAAAATGCATCTGTTTCAACTGCTGACACAGTCAGAAGGCTGCTGTTTTAGCAAAACAGTCATATTTGTATCAGTACAAAAAATTATTTCTTGGAAGTTATACATAGATTAGAGTGCAATTACATCTTCTACAAACTGATGGACTCTCATAAACTTTTTAGGTAATTAAACTATTAAGAATACATAGGACCAGGCACTATCTTGAACACAGTGGCCAAGGTGGACATTGCTGTTCAGCCTAATCAGGTTTTTTGCATGTGGCTTGAGACAGGCTACATACGTCCTGCGCCTTATAAGTTATTGTAATTTAAAGATTATAGATAAATAGTCTATGACTGTTTAACATTTTTAAAAGCATACTTTCATCATCTCTTTTTCATTATGTCTCTCTCCTCCATCATTTTCACCTCATTATTTACCTCCTCACCTGAAGCCTGATCTGATGATCCTGGAAGTCAGGGCTCTAACATACAAAACATGCATAAAGTAGCTAATTTATTCCTGATATTGTCACAGTTACTTTCCAGTGACTTAGACATATGACCCTTGCTGCTCAGATCAGCTGTTTAAAACCTAACAATATGCTAGCTAATGTTAGGCTCGAGTGTCCTACAGCATATCGAAACTCCAGTTGTATTGACAGCTGAGGTAAACAGCGGACTGACAGCATACAATCACTATAATGGCGACCAGAGCTGTTTGTCCTACAGTGGCCAACATAGCTAGGATTATGTACTTGAATTGTGAGGGATAAACAAACAGAATTAAGTGACTGCAATAGACTGACATCTAGTGGTGAGATTTTGCACACTGTACCTTTAATCAAGCAATAAGTCAAAGAGACAAGAACTAAGGTTAAAATTACAAATGTAAGGAGCCAAAGAGCAGTTACTAAGTCGAAGATCAGAGAAATTATCCACTTTTTTTTAAAAAGCTTCAAAAACACCAGTGTGTGTTTAAACAGATAAGAAAATTTTAAAATCTTCTATAGTAAATGAAAGCTATTTCTGCTTGGAATGATCCTCTTGATTACTCTTTTTTAGGCACTAACGGAATCGCGATTTATAGAAGCCAGTGCAGGGCCCTTTAAACTCTGCAGCAGGAGTGAGTGAAGTCTATCATCGCAGGAGGAATGGGGCGTGTCAGCAAAATACACAGTACATTAAGGTTGCCAAAATTTAGCTGCAATAATTCAACAACGCTGGTCTTGAACTGAAATCCAGAAATATGACATTATCTAGTGCGATATGCAGAGGCCAGCATCTATGTCGAGCTCAGTGTGTGTGTGTGTGTCGCTATAATAAAAACGCAAACACCAAAGTCAAACTGAGGAACACAAAAGTACACATACACACACCACTACTGCTTTTGAAAAGACAGAATAACTCTACAGGAACACATTTACAAGGGCCAATTAAATAGAACTCCAAACTCAGCTTATTGGATCCCCACCAATACACCAAAACAACTAGATACACACAGATATAAACACAAACACAATCCTTCATTTAGTAAAGAGACAGCAGACACTTTGGGAAATACCCTTACCCGCCTTCTGGTCAAGTGACTGATAACACTCAAATGTAAGAATGAAACTATAGTCCACGACTACTCTGTCAGCATGCCCACTTACTGTAGTTTCCTATTTAGGGCCATTAAGATAGCTATTTAGGGTATTTCTGTAACTTTTGTAAAAGCCAATGTTTTTTTACAACTTCAAAAATGATCACTTTATTGTGATCTTTAAGTCGCTGCCCACAGCTCGTGGCCATGGGTGAGGTTGGAAGTGTTTATCAACTTAAATCAGCAGCTCTGCTTTCACGACCACTCATTCTTCACCGCAACAGATTGGTCCAGCAGCCGCATCTCTGCTGACGTCGCACCAATCCTAAGACAAGTCTTTGCAATCGGAGTTCGGATCGTCAGGGTCGGTGAGGTAAAAATGGATAGTGTTTGTTTTCTCAGAGCTAAAGAAAAAATGCCCACTAGTGGTGCACAATTTTCTCAAGTGGTAAAAGAAAACATTCATGAAATTGCTCTCATAACGTTGTATTGTTCTGTGCTCACAGTTATCATAGTACAAACCAAATATCCAGAGAGATTTGGGGACAGAAAACAACCCAAAAGGGGCACTTTCATTATGTAATTTTATATCATTAAATTGTCAACAAATACCTTGTGACTTTGTCTACAGCTTGTGAAACAGCTCACTAAGTTGAGAAGGAGTTGCAATGAATGGAAGCATATGAATGGAAAATAAAAATAAATAACTGTTTGTGAATCAAAGCAGTCGGTTAACACACCCTCGGTCTCCTCATGCTAAGGCTACGCTGACACAAAACTGCTATCACCGAGTAGTTTTGAGAATTACATGAAATATGATCAATACTATCAAAATACAAGAGAACAAAGGCGAGTAAAAAACGATTATGCTGCATATTCAAATTTGCAATATGCTGTGCTCGCACTTGAGGGTATATGATTTAAAGGTTTGCAAATGGGCTTGATTGTGGTGTAAAAACATCATCACTCAGTTTTGCCAAGCACACAGACGCAGGCATATCCACTAACACGCATACGGAGGGCCACCATGTAAGCAGAGACTGCGCGCCGAGCCAGCACAGCATTAGCGGTCTGATTTATACCACCGACAAAACTTGTTTTCGAAGATCGCTCTTCACACAAATATGCCGCAGAGCGCAGCTGGAAGCCATCACACTGCCGCGGAAATCAAACGTGGAGGGATTAGCCATCCCAAAATGTATTTTCTAATGCAAATCCCAGAGTAAACAGAGAATAGAGGGATGAGATGATGACAAGGAAGTTGGAAACAAACTGTTAGAGTCTTTGAACGTTTGTACCAGATCAGGCGTTTGATGTTGATACAGAGATGAGAGTGAGCAATGGAGATTGGAGAAGAGGGAAAGGTGGAAAGGGAGTGGTGTAGAAAGTGCCAGGGTGGGTACGAGGTGGAGACGGCACCATTTGAAGTGGTTTTTCTACAAAGCCAACGAGGGAAGTGTAGAGAGAAGAACAAATACCATATAAGTGTGAGAAATCCTGGGAACTGCACCGAATGGATATCAGCATCAGCCGCTCGCCAAGGATAGTGTTTTCATTAACATGGGATTTCCCCCCACAAGAGTTCTGCCTCCAGCACGGCAACAACTACATCCCTCCATTTTTCTCCAAATCCATCTTCCAAGTTAAGCCTGCCGTGACTAGATAAAATAACTCAACTGATTACTATCTCTGCTGTGTTATTGCTTTGGACAAAACTGATAGACACAGTAGATACAAATCAACTCCTCTAGACATAGGCTGGAATGACAGTGCAGTGTGTTGATCTATGCCCACTGTAATGCCTACCCAAATAAGTAGACCTTATCAGTTTTTTTATCCAATGAGTGGTTACATATTTGTACATTTCATTGTTCAACTTTTACTGTGATTCTGTAAAAGGTTTGGGAAATATCAAGTGATCTAATGTGTTATACTTTAATGTAGGTCACTCAGAATTGTGCAGGTAGGTAGAAATCTAAAGTGATTTTGTTTTGTGTGCCGCTGCAAATCCAAGATATAAACTCAGGAGGGGTGTAAATTCAACTTTTTCTAAAAAGGGTACCCCTTTCACGCTACCTGCCAATATGGCTTAGGGTCTTCAGAGTATGAAGAGCAAAACACCATTAACATTACCATCATAAGGGATGCTATTTACAGAGAAGCACATTCTTACACCTCAAACTGAAAAATTTGATTTCTTTTAAGTAGTAAAACCCAGTTTCTCTCAGTACAGCCATGTCTTGTTTGCCCCTGACCGAACAGAGATCCTCATATTTTAACGACCAGACTGTCTACAGAGGCAGAGTAACAGCTTGCATTTTACTCCTGCTACACAATCATAAAACATGACCTGAAGCATGCGCTTGCACGTAGCTACAAATGAGGCCAACCGAGAGCTCGATATTGTGCCTCAACACACTGTGCCAAGTGTGACATGAGCTGTCAGTTTGACCAGTAGCGTTTGGAGGCTAATAGTATCAAAAATATGCAAAATCCAAGGACAATACTGCTATAGACTGAATGCTTAGTGACTCCATAACCTATTCACAAACATCCAAGTACCAGGATTGTATTAGGTCAGTATCCTGAAAATAAATCTGCAAGTAGATTGAAAATATTTTATAAAGCAAAGCCAAAGTTTATATTGAAAAAGGAATTTTCCGCTGAATTTAGTTTCTACTGAAACACTCAATATTGGTGCACACATGTGTGACTACTGATAACATTTATACTCCCTCTCTTTTTCATTTATCGACTTTTAAATATGTGAAATCCTGCCAAGCAGAAAGTGCCTGCTTAGTTTAAAAAAAAATAAAATTCAGGTATGAAGGCATGAGGAGGAATAAATCAGGTCCACAGCAGCAGATCTGTTTTGGTACAGATGTGTACCATGGCACCATGTGGAGATGATGGGAAAAACATATCATTAGCTTTCCATCAATCACTGATCTCTTATATGAACTTTTTCCCCTGCTCATTTCTTACTGAGGTAACAGTCAATAATAAAAAATAAATAAAAATAAAACACTGACTGGTGACTACCAGAGTCCAACTCTTAGAAATGGAAAACACATACAGAAACATAATAGAAGTAGAAGGCCTGAAGGAGCACAGAAAAAGGTACATGGATACAGAAACGGAGAATCTGTTACGTAGCTTTCATTCACTTCTTCATCCTGTTACATGTGTTGTCTATTACCTCATGCTTTTTTTGTTTCTGCCCCACTTTCAGCACACATACCCAGCGTGCCAACAATGCACTAGCCAAATTAATAGCAAATACACAGAGACACACATACATATAAACACGCTGGAATAAGTGACAGCATCCTTGCTCCAAGCTGGCATGAGTACAACACACTGTTGCTTATCCAATCAGAGCTTCCACTACAGGCCATTTTCCAATCAAATCAAAGTGGGGCTTAGCAGGTAGGCCCCAGCCTTTGTTTGCGGTGCTGGATGGATGAAACAGACACTATGAGAATGTCCTTTGTCTTTGCTTTGTTCCTTTAATCCACCACTGGGAGGTCTCTGTAATCAGCTCACTTGGATGACATAATTACATTTTTCTAATAATTATACATCAGACTAGCAGATTAATATTACATTGCTAAAAAGATCTTAGTGTGGATTTGACTACTCATTTGCTCTTGAGTATGGCTGACAGGAAGACCGCTCAACACAAAGCAGCACATTACGTGACCACTGGAAAAGCAGACAAGTGCAGCTTTTGGCAAAAACATTTGAAATCTGTGGTGATTTGGCCCGCAAAAACACATAAGAATACATAAGCCTTAAAAAGCCTGCCTAGCATGGCTCTGTAAGCAACCAGAGGTTCTCATTACAAACCCACATGATATGAAACATCCCCTCAATAGAACACATATTGTCTGCGTGTCTCAATTACAGCCTGAATTCCTCACTTAAGAAATGCGCACACACACACAAGCACATGGAAATATGTGAGTACATTGATTATGGTTTGTATATTTATTCACAGAAACGCATGGAAGGATGAACAGACACAAATATATTTACAGCGATGTAAAGTGGGTTACAGTTTGTAATGTTTGGCAAAAACACCAACTTAAACTTCACACACAGGCTTTGCCCAGCTCTTCGATTTCCACTAAACAGAACCTGCTGTGTGTGTGTTGTGTGTGTGTGTGTGTATTTGCGCATATGTACAAGTGTGTCTGGGCTTGGCCAGGCAGCAGAGCTCTCTCAGGTTACACACACACAGGAAGGCTCAGAGCAATAACAAAGGCCTTTCAAAGGAACCCTCAGCAGGTTAAGATAAAATGTTTTCGCTCAAACTGATAAAAAGCATCTGCAGCTTAAATGAACAGGCGCTGGTATCAGTGGCGAGGTATGTGCAGCAGATCTGCCGGGACAGATTAAAACAGACAGCGAGCTGTCTCCCTCACAGAGACCTAAGAGCAAGTGTATGTGCGCGTCCAGTCTGGTGCTGACAGAAACACCTGTGAGGCTTAGTTCCAGCTTTACATCCTCGGCGTGCCAATAATGTGAGAAAGAGAAAATGGATAGGGCGTTAGCGAGCAGTTCTAGGTCTTACGCTCCACACACAAGTCCCAGAGTGCTGTAGGACAACCACTGTGATGACTCTATGATACTTTAGTGCCTGCAAACTCCAGCACATGTTTTAAATGTGTTCATTTTTTTTTAAAGTGTCCAAATATTTTCTTTATAAACACAGGGGCTGACAAAGAACATATTTTTATTTGTAGCATTGTCCTAGAGGGAGAAGAATTTGGACAGAGTTGTTGTGCATGTGCATGTATATGAACATATTTATGCATGGTCACGCTAACATCTGTCATGTCATGTGTGATTACTGTATGGGTGTAGTGCTAGAGGAGGGGGGTCTTCAAATTTTTTTTTTTTTTGGAATTATGAAATTTATGACGTAACTGAATCCAGTTTAAATGACAAGACTTCAGTACACAAGATTAATAAAGGTTAAAGTAAGAAGAAAGTTTAATGAGCAAAACAGGAAAATTCAGATTTTTTAAAACTCGGCTGCTTTGATGATCACTTCTTGTAGCTGCTGCACTTATTAACGACACAGTGACACTAAGGAGACACTAGGTTGGAGCCCACAGCAAGGCCAAACCCCTTTAAGACTCTGTGTAATGAACTTTGAAAAAGTTGCTTCAAAGATGATGATCAAATTCGCTTTTAGTCAGTCGCCATCGTCAAAGTGACTTGTGAATTTCTGTATATGTAGATGCTAAAAAGGTTTGAGATTTTCACTGATTTATCGCAGTTTGTCACCGTATTATCACAAACATATTGCATGTAATTGCCATCTCAACCCCATTTAACTGAAGACTGATAGCAGACCAACTAATTGCTGCTGTCTGCATCGATCTGTTTGAAATAATATGGCAAATAACTGTAATAAATCAGTGAAAACCTCAAATCTGTTGGCATCTACATATGCAGAAATTCACATAAAACATGATTTCATATTAACATCTTGCATTCGGAGTCCAGCCAGAACCTCATAGATCTGAAGGAGAAATTCCTCGGGGGGCAGTAGCAGCAGGATGACGATTTAGCAAAAAAATGACACGGGTGCTTGACAACCTTGCTTTTTGATAGGAATATATCCAGAATAAAACCAGCTGGTAACCAGTTGAGTCAAGTCCCCTATTGCAAAGACAGACAGGAATGGGTTGTGCTCACTGGTACTGATGGACTCCAACCAGATATCACAGCAAAATGTGTAACAGGTCCACAGTGTCCATGTCATGTGTTGCCTCTCAAAAATGTGAAATGGACTTGCATGCAGAAGTTGCAGTAGCAGACAGACGTATTTTATTTCAAACCAACATGCCCCAAATAAGATATCATCTCCCTTTGCCAGAAATGCAACTTCTACACGTGTGTCCATATCATGTTTTGCAATCACCTTACTATCAAAAGTAGCCGCCCAGAGGTTGAAAGTGTTTTATTCTCTGGGCAGCCAGTTGGGTGTCTCCAAAAAATGGTAAAAATTTTAATGTAATCAATGGGCAAGGACAAATTTTTCCTATGGCAAAGAGGTCGATGTCCTATTTTATTCTGTACTAATAAGAAACTGCATGCTGAGATCTGAGAGTATGTCCAATGGAAAGGCAACAAAATCTATCAGACAACCGGTAAGGTTGAAAACACAATGTTGTTATATCATGGCACTTTCACTCAGTTATTAAGGCTATATAAATGTAAAGAAGGAAAAGGCTGACATATTAAATATTCACCAAGTACCCAACAATAACAAAATGTAACAAAAACGTAATAAATACGAGCCACCAGCATCTGTCCAAATCAGCTCATCTGGTGTTTGCTCTAAAGTACAAAACAACATCTGACAACCAATCTCTTGTGGTAAACCCCCTGGTAAATAAAGCTGGTTAAAATTTGAACCAGAACGTCTATGAACTGTGAAGGGAGCTTACAATGGACACCATGGGTAGTTTAATCATTTGCTATTGTTTTCTCATCCAAATAAGTTTCCCCAATCTGAACTTTGTACTAACTATACTGAGGTACTTTCAGATATCAGTGACACATTTTTAAATGGCCTGGCTCCTACTTACCTGGCAGCCCTTCTACAGATATACACTCAACAAAGGTCTCTCAGATCAACTGACCAGTCATTCCTTGCTGTCCCCATGTCGAGACTGAAACCCCGGGGGGACCGAGCTTTTGCTGTTGTTGCCCCTAAACTATGGAACAAGTTGCCCCTCCATATTAGGTTGAGCCCAACACACGAGATTTTAAAAATCACTTTTAAAAACATATCTTTTTCTCCAAGGCATTTTAGGAGTAGTACCAGAGTCAGCTTCTAGTCAGTTTTTGGTCACTTTTAATCTTTTTTATTTTGTTAATTATATTTATTTTCTATTTTATTCATGTTTTACTATTTTTTTAATTTATTTTTTAACTTTTATCATTGTTCTTTGGAAAGTACTTTGGTCAACCATGTTAGTTTTAAATTGCTCTATTAATAAAGTTGGACTGGATTTAATAAATTCACCAATATTAGTTGGGTTAAAATTTTAAAAGTAGGACATAAGATGCCACTTACAATTTAATACAATTTTTTTTTTACATGCACAGAAAATTTAGAGGTTCACCTCTTTTGCATCTTACCTGGAAGCCCTGGATACGAGCCAGGTAGTCCAGCTGCTGTGCTGGTTGCACCGAGACACCACAGGCCAGGTTCTTTCCCTTCATGGGCAGTGAGGCTTCGGCTGTGGGTGACTGACCGTTCAGCAGCAGCTCCCTGGCCATGGTAGCAGTTGGGCTGGGTGAGGAGGATGAGCCACTGTAATAAGAAGGGTGTCCTGGGGGTAGCGGGGCAGAGCAGGGCCCCATGTCTTTCGATGCCATGTAGTTAACAGAGTTGCTACTGGTGCTCCCGGGGCCCGGAGCACTGCCACCCTGCTTTCTACTGGCCTCCATCTCCTGATAGACATCTGGGCTTAGGTGGAGCAGACCCTTTTGGGCTGGACGGGTCAAGAAGGAGGGGAGGAAGGGAAGGAGGTGGATGGAGGAGATTTAAAAAAGACGTTAGTATAAAAAGATAATGGACACAAAGAAAAATATAAAGAGTTAAAAGAGGCAAAACAGAATATAGAAATGACATTGGGAAAAGAGAATAAAGGTTATTATGGATCTCATTATTAAGCATTGAAATCTCATGAATACAGCCACTCACAATAAGACAATACCAAGGTGTGCTTGTCTATGTGGGTGCCCAACTGTTTCCATTTGTGTGCCTACAAGTGTGAACTCCTAAACTGGCATTTCATCGCCAAACGCAGTTGACAGTAACTTGTGTTTTGGCAGGTCCAAGCACTATCAAAGCGTCTGCTGGGAAACACACACACAGCCTCTTTCTTTCTCACTCTCAAACACAAACACAGAGACACAAACGGAGCATCCACCAATATCAACAGAGCGTCTATGACTTCATCTTCGATGGAAAACAGCACCGTCACTTCACTGGCATCCTGCTCCAGTTATTATGTCTTCAAACGTAGACCCACCCGAACCTCAAAGGAAGTTTAGACTCAGAAAAAAAGGTTCTTGTTATATTATTTTGAAAATAATGAAGAAATGTCCCAAATGGCCTGGCTGAGGCACCTTTGTGATCTAACAAGTGAAACTGGACGCAGCTCAATCAATACATGCTGTAGTTATATCCAGCTGAACACAACAGCACCATTTTAAGGCTTTCTGGACTCTAATATCACTGACCTGAAAGTGTTGCAGAAGCAGGAAATGCCCGTGGGTTGGGATTCAATACGTTTGTTACTTTGTGACTGTGGTGAAAGTGAAAGGAATGAGTACGAGGCATTAGAAGAATGCAAGGAATTGTAAAGAGGGGATAAAAGAAGGAGGATGAGCTGGCAGCTCGTTCAGATGGAAGAGGATTTGGGGATGAGTGAATGTGAAACCCATGAGGAGCCTCCAAGCCTAGCCAAGGTCACCAGAGACAGGAAGACCAGCTGTCTGTGTGTCTGTGCATATGTCTGTGGACTTGTTTGTGTGTGCATATGGACCAACAGCTGGGAGAAAGCGCTGGAGCGAGCACTTGACTGACAGGTCACTTCCTGTTCCAGTTAACATTTACAATCACAGACAGAAATACACAAACAAGGACAGAGTTTTGCACAATTGTAGCTTACTCTAGTGTAAGGTTTCTGGGAACCTGCTGACAGTATTTCCCCATAATGAACAATGAAGTTTGCATTCCTTTCCAGAGCAGCAGAAAAGCTAAAGGAAACAGCAATGAAATCAGAACTTTTTGCTCGTACTACAACAAGCGGCCCCTTGCCAACAATGACACAAATGCTAGGACCCCCCCCCCCCCCCCCCCCCACCCCACCACCA
>VUQR01022730.1:12413-41195 GCA_015108515.1 Hemichromis elongatus | reverse complement strand
TGAGCTGTATGCCAAAATCATCAATATTAAAACAATTTAAGGCTTGAACTACTTAAGTTGTGTGTAATGAATCTAAAATATATAGAAACTCTAATGTTTATCAGTACATTGCAGAAAATAATGTACTTTATCACAATATGCTAATTTTTTGAGAAGGACCTGTATATCAATCACCTGGGTCGCCTGTTGAGAAAGAAAAAAGAGAAAACAAGCAGAAGAAAAAGAGAGCAATATAATAAACAACATCACGATGATCTATGGGAATATAACAGTAAATACTAAATATTAAACATTATTGTGCAGCACGTAAGATCGACAGCGCACAGTGTGCTTTGAGGTAGGAGCCAAAAAGGGTGTAGTTTGTGTGTGTGAGCACCCTTGTGAACACCTATGAGCATCTGTGAGCATGGCGCTTGTATTTAAAAGGTTTCTTCATGTAATGATCTGCTAGAAGGTGTGGGGAGCCACAGCCCTGTCCTCCAGGGCATGAAGCAGGTATGGAGGAGATCAAGACTCCAGACATCCAGAGGTCACCAGGTTCATTAAGGCACACGTATTCACACAAAACCATGTTACAACTACAATGCTCTGCCACTGCTCCTTTCGTCTCTCATTCTCCCTCTGCATGCTGAGCACATGACCAATGGCTTGATTCTTTCCTCTTGACATCCTGAGGCTGAGTGAGCAGGGAATTTGCACAAAGTATATACCATTTCCAGTGTGAAGTTTTTTTTTATCAGTCAGTGCTACAAAGTCCAATGTTTGAGCACTGTCTGAATTTTTTCCCCTATTTTAAATTAGCTTTAATTAGCTAATACTCAGACATTTTGTATTAATCCCAAATTACAGATTCAGATTCATTTTGATGGTAAGAAAGAGCATTGAAAATGTCATACTCTTATTTTTAAAGGGTTTTGAGATAATTATGTATATGATATATAAAGCTACAATTTCACAGCATTTATTATAAACGTTCACATTTTGTACCATAAAATTTTTATGCAAATTGAAGACGGTTAAGCAGAAGTTATAGTTCATCTGAGATGGAATGACCAAGTTATAAAATTTTACTTAAGTTATAAAAATTCAACCCTTTTCATACTGTTTTTATGAAGGGTAATATTTGCTATACAAACCAAAACTCCCTTTCTTTATAACAGGCTGTAAGTGTAAGTATCACAGCTTTTCCTTTAATATGTGAATTTATGCAGATTTACTCTTGGAGCGAACCACAACTGAATTTTTGTCATCCAGCTATAAACTGAAACCAATTAATGTCCTCCCCAGTATCTTACATTGTTCCTTTAACTGACAGCAACAAATAACTGTTAGTCATAGCTCCCAGTTTTACTGAAAACATACGGAGAACCACTTAATGTATAATCTCAAGGGAACAGTTATACCATGTTTGTGTCTGTGCATTGTGAGAGTTGGGAAAGACATTATGCTATGCTTCTAATTATAGTATTTGCTATGCAATGGGCTTGCAACCATCATGGGACATTCAGCTGAACTGTGCACCAGAATATTCCTCACACCAAAGATAATTAATAAAACAAAAGTCAAATAAATGTTTTAAAATGTGCAGATGTTGCACAGGGAGTGAGAAAAGTCTTTAAACGTCTGACTGGAGTGCCGTTCATGAAGAAGTGATTATATCTATTAATATTAACTGACTAATGACTGTCCTCATTTCATTCTTGTGTCACCCAAAAGAAACTCGTTGCATTAATGTGTCTCCTATGGTAGATCGCCATGGGAAGGTTTTTATGGGCCACATCTGCCTATGTTGATAGTGTGAGAGTTAAAAGTGCCCCTGACGCAGAAGGATTCGGAGGGAGGTGTTAATCAATTTGTGCACTTGAGGAGGTAGAACTCCTCTAATAAAGGTAATTTCTACAGTGAGCTTTCTAAGGAACACTGTTTTTCATGATAAGCCTCCCTTATTATAATAAGGGAGGTTTATCATGCCTATCCATGGCCAATTATCTTTTTTTTTTGTAGAATTTTTAAGTGAAGGGAATTAAATGTAAAATCTGCAGCAAATAGAAAAAAATTAGCCATTTTCTAAATGTTAATTAACTGTTAATTTATATTTCATGAATTCAAAAACATGAAGTTCTACTAAGTCTAAGAACTTCAATATATTTTTTGGTCTTAAATTAATTATTATAAACCTTTGACCAAACAGTCTAAGGAGCTGTAAGGAAAAGGCGTCTGGACTTCTTTAGGTTGTCCAGACGCCTTTTCCTTACAGCTCCTTAGACTACAATGACCTGGATGACTGAGAACCTTCACAGACATACCTTTGACCAAACATTTCACCAGACCAAAAAAGAACACGAGGAAAAAGCTGAATTTTGGTAATTCCTGTAACATTTTCCACTTCATTTGGTATTTTACTGGGTTTCCTGTGTGCAGAGCAGAAAATATGCTCTCACCTGCCACTTTATTAGGTTTATTAGCTAGTGCCAAGTTGGACCCCCTTTTGTTCTTCAGAGTGACTTTAACTCTTCATGGCACAGTGCTAGAAAACATTCCTCACAGATTTTGGTCCAAGTTGACATAATGACATCACACAGCTGCTGCAAATTTGTCAGCCGTGATGCAAATCTCCTGTTTCCCCACATCCCAAAGGTGCTCTATTGGATTTAGAACCGGTGACTGTGGAGGTCACTTGAGCTCAGTGAACCCATTGTCATGTTCAAGAAACCAGTTTGAGATTATTTGAACTTTGTGACATGGCGTGCTATCCTCTTGAAAAAGCCTGGCCTTTATGACATCAACAGAGCAACTGGCTATTTTGTATTCTTCTAAACATTCCCTGTAATCTGTAGAGATGTTTGTGCAAAAATATCCCAGCAAATGAGCATTTTCTGAAATACACAGACCAGGCAGCAAGAACTGCATCACGTTCAAAGTCACTTAGATCACTGTTTTCCCTCTTCTGAGGCCCATTTTGAACATCAGCAGTAATGTGATCGGCTAATTATCTATCTATCTATCTATATATATATATATATATATATATATATAAATGGTTTGTGATTGGAAGGCTAAATCTACTCTTATCCTACACAATGATGATGAGAGAGGTCCCACTCTAATCTTTGTTCGCTATGGGTGCTCATTCTCCCCTATTCTCCTACACTGGATCGGATTTAGACCCAGACAAGTTTTAATGGATTTTATTTTTTTCAGTCGGCTTACAGTTTGTCTTTGGAATCTCCAAACCACACAGATGGTGAGGCCATGCTCACAAGCACAAGGCTTCCACGAGGCCTGTCAATCTGATAAAAATGGGGTTTTAGGGAGGGTTTCAAGGCACTTTAGGGAATTCATAGATCATATCAGTTGTTTCAACATTAGCCCTGCAAAAAAAATAAAAAAAAATAAAAAAATAAAAACCAATACAGAATTTTATTGAAGTAGAAGTTGTGAAAAGCTACTATAATGAAGTTCCAGAATAAACATACAGAGCTGGAAATTAGATTTACGTGTCAAAACACAAAACACTTAATTAGTGTTGGCTTCCACTTTGTAGTTTGTAACGCAGAACATCTTGTGGATTTCAAAGAATACATGTTGGGAACAGGTCGCATTGTTTCAGGTTTTTAAGTATTAAGAAATGCACAGTTCTTGTACCCCTGTACACTCTGCACAGAGCATTATAAATCAAGCAATAGAGTTATGAGTGAAGTGTGGAATTTCTACTTTAATTCACAGGCTTTAACAAAAGTATTGCATTTACTGTTAAGGATTTACAGCCAATTTAACACACAGAACTTTAGACTGACAAGCAGTTTCATGAGCACATGAGGCCTTGTTGTCCCTTGTTATTTTACAACAAATTAAGCAGGTAAAAAAAATCTGGAGCTGATTTCAAGTGTTTAACAAACATTTGATACCTGTTTCCTTATTAAGAGGTTTAAAGTAATGTCAGTGTAAGTGAATGAGTGCATCATACCACCAAAGTCTGAATGACAGCCATCGGTGGTGATGTTTCTGGCATGCTCAGAAACATCACCCTAACTGTATCAGTCTGACTTACTGATGTGAATCAGTGCATAATCGAATTAGTTAATGGGTATTCCTATCTATTTAGAGTCGTTGGATATATTATGGAAATCTCTGACTTATTTTAAAACCCCCAACTTTAAAAAAAAAAGTTTGGACGAGAATGTACATGGACTCCCCTGCACACCTCTCCCTCTTCTTTCCTCTGTGGTTTGTAAAGTCTCTTCATCTGACAGACCTAATCCCCCTTTGGTCCTTTGGGGAAATCAGATCATAAAGTTCTCGCACTGTTTGCTGCAATAATCCTATTGGGGGGGGGGAGTCCCTGCTCTCACTGCTCTCAGCATTATTATAGATTTATAGAGAACGCATTTACAAAGATTTTGTCCTGGCTTATAATTACATCTGCACAACTCTTATACAAGAGCATGTATTCATGTCAAAGAACATGAGAGAAATAGGCCAGATAAAAAAAGGAATTAGGGTTAAAAAAATAAATATAACTTAATATAGTCTAGAGTGTGCCACTGTATGTTTGCTAGAATTTGATCTGTACTGAAAATAAGTACAGAAAATAAAAAATGAATGCAGAGCCACAAGCAACATTTTTAGTTAAAATGAACATTGCAAACCTACTAAGGTTTAAAATTAGATTAAACAATAATTTAGAGAAAATAAATAAAAGTAACCTCTGACAATGCCAGTGTCCATTCAAAGGCAGTAAATAATTCAGACGTGTCTTTATGTAACAGTTGTGATTTACATCTCTACATGGGACAGGAGCCAAAAATAGCTCCAGGGGGTGAAAAAAAAAACACTCGGGGGGAGAGGGAAAAACAATTGGGGAAGTGCAAGAAGAGGACAGACAATGCTTTATTAATAAGAAGAAACGGTTCCAACAGACGGCCACAAGATGTACAAGTGTACATCTGTCCTGCCAGTTTTCATTCGTTCTGTTGTGTGAGGCAGTTGAATTATTAGTGCGAGGTGTCAAAAAAGCTTCCAGCCCACTCTCACAGTGTCCCTCTAACCTCTAAGAATAGACGACACGGACTCAGAGGGAAAGAGCAGAGCTTTTGTCTGTTCGGACAGAAAACAAACCTGATACAGGGTTGAGAATGGCGGCATCTATTGGCCGAAGTCAGATATTACACCCACTCATTTATGTTAGAAAGTTTGAGCCAAGGATAAAGACTTAAATGTGGACTTTAGGAGGAGTGCAAATATTTTTTTGAGTTTATTTAACTTAGTTTTGCCATTTTGCTGTTATAAGTAGCTTAAAATTAATTGCTGGAATAAAGATATTATTCATGTAACGTTCAAATTGACAGAACGTAAAAAAAAATTATATATAGTCATTAGTTTTTTTTTTTTTCTTCAATCAACCCAGAGAAGGACACAAAATTGGAGAAGACGAACACACCCCATCTTTCTATCTAGCTTTGGTTTCCAATTTTAAATGCTTAAACTTTGTACACTAGGTTATAGCCTTGTAATTTATTCAGCTTCTATTTTTTAAGACCAATAATATTTATAAGCAATAAATTAACAGTGAAAAGTTTTATTTTGTTAAAAGTCAGAACAGGACTCCACTTCAAATTAAAATGAAAACAGTAAAGGGTTGTTGGATTAACAGATTGAAAAACGTGCATTTTTTGTGTTTTAAACTGTAAGAATCACATCTTCAGTGCACTTGTTTATGGTTCAGGCAATTATTTTGGCGATCACAGCTGCATTTGTTTTTTTTCTTTTGTAAAATAAACAAACAGACAAACAGAAGGGTTTTTTTTCCCCCCAGCGTAGGAACAATGACTAAGTTTGTATGTTATGTTAAGGTATCTAAAATATGACAGGTCCTGATTATTCAAGATTTTAAATGTGAGACCAAGGATTTTAAAATCAAACTTAACAAGGACAAGGACTTCACCACGATGGACCGGTGCAGCGTCCGCATCACTGCAGCCGCAGCACCAATCTGTCTGTCGATCTCCGGCTCCCTTCTCCCATCACTCGCGAACAAGACCTCGAGATACTTAAACTCCTCCACTTGGGGGCAGGAACTCGTCCCCGACACAGAGTGGGCACTCCACCCTTTTCCATGGCCTCGGATATGGAGGTGCTGATCAGGGTTACTATTAGGTTATGGTTAGGGTAAGGGTAAGGGTCAGGCTTAGGCATTCACTTTTGATGGTTAGGGTAAGGGGCTAGGGAAAGCATTATGTCAATGAGATGTCCCCACAAGATATGAATACACAACATGTGTGTGTGTGTGTGTGTGTGTGTGTGCATGTGTGTGTTGTTCAGTAGCTGTAGAAAATACCATGTTTGAGCAATGCTCAAAAATTACTTCCCCTTAAACCTAATTTTGAACTTAAACTTTCCTCTTACTGTCATGTTGTCATGTGACCCAAACCCTATTCATATTCTTCTGTCATGTGAATAAGTCTTATTCCTACTGCAGACTCCAGGAGAAAATTTAAATAGTGGAGATCAACCTGGAAATTAATTCAGGTAACAATTTGGATTTAATTATCAGTCACTGAAATTTTTTTAAGAGCATTGTCAGCTTCACTGACTGTGAGTATCTTTTTTTGTTTCATTTATAAACATATAGAGCCTCTGTAGTCTCTATTTATTATCTTGAACCTCATTTCCATGATGTGAATTTTCATGTTAAATCTCTTCAGGAAAAACAAACAAACAGGGATTTAAACTAATTTCTGTTTAGAAAATACATGTAGTTTATTGTGTCAGATTGGAAGTCTGTCTGGGGTGTACCCCACTTCATGTGATGATGGTAAAACACAACACAACATTTTCTTTCCTTTGTGGTATTCATGATCACTGGAATCGCCTGAAAATTTTCATGATTTGAATTTAAGTTGATGGACTGGTCACAAAGTACTGCTATATGACTCTTTTAGTCTTTAAACATAATTTTTATGCTTAGATATTCAAGGTCTTATATTAACATATTGTTTTATTATTATTTTTTCCCTCTGTACACCTGTTATAATAAAAAAAAAGAAACTTACTTAAACTTATTCAGGTCAGTTGCACAAGTCCCAAAAATGCACAATGGGACACAAACTGAGGAAAACTAAAAATTACAAGAACACAATAGGCAGTGTAGACAAGAAGAGGAAAAACTTTGGTTAAGTTCAGCAGAAAATTCAAGTTATTTTCTCAGACATTTGAGCTAGTGAGTTCAAATGTGGAGATGCAGTCCATAACAAATATATTAGACCATCTATCATTAAGTACAAAAACACACAAATATAAAAAAAATGTCTCAAATTTGTTAAAAACTAAACTGTTTTTATACCCAAATTTGAGAACACTAGACTTCTCTGAGATGTTAGAAATTAAACATAACATTTAAGCACAAACAATGTTTTTGTTCAGGAAAGAAAACAATATTTTGACAAAATTACCATCTTAATTAATAAATAATACTGACTTTTGATATAATAACCTGAAATTTTGACATATGGGTGCTTTTTTTTTTTTTTCCAGCGGTGGAAACACGCTCTTATGCTTTACCCATGAATGAGTTGTGTCAGATAACATTTATCATCATGCACCTAATATGTCATTTACTTTTCACCCACAGAAATGTTACATCACTTAATTTTGGTTTTTGTCAGTTTGGTGTTTTTGGAACAAGTGTCCTTTGCAGATTTTACTCCTTCACAAATAGGTAATATGAAAACCTTTCAACTATTTCTATCAGCTTTAAGTGATACAGTTCACATACAGTAATGGTGACAAGAAAATACACCCTCTGACACTTACCACCTATCAGGACATAATAAAAATAATCGATCCTTAGCAGGTCTTAAAATTAGGTAAATACAACCTCAGATGAACAACAATTCAAAACATCTTACACCATGTCACTTTATTCCATGTGGGAATAAAGGACCCTCGCACACAGCAATATAAGTTGCAAGTCAAAGTTTTATTTCGTACTTTTCACTGCTCAGGTTTTCAGTTGCCTTCTTGGCTCAGCAACACACATGGCTCTCTCCTTGGTCCCGGCAACATCCTCAAAAAGAGGGGACATGATCAGATGATGGAGGCCAGAGGTGTGAGTCAGCCTCCTCTGACACCACACTTTGAACTCACTGCTCCACCCCTCCCCTGCAGCTGAGCCACAAACCACACTCCCCTGCAGACATGTTATAATATGTGTCGTTGTTTATCTGAAGTAGTATAATTGTAATTTAAAGGACTAAATTGTTTTTAATATATTCTGATGTGTAAAACATTGCAGTTATCAAAGGGTGTATTTTTTTCCCACACAACTCCAAACCTCTAAATTGCTTTACATGTGTACTTACATTTTCTTGACTTTGTTTTCAGCAAAATGCGCAGAAACCACATGTGAGGCAGAAAACTTTGAACAGCTGAAGAAACTGAGGAACAGATTTACATATATTGCAAGGAGCTGTAAAGAGATCAAGGACCGATATGGCGAATATGATGGTGAGGACAATAAAGTCACACAAATCACAAGTAATAATTATTTAATTTAATTATTTAATGATTTAACGCTATTTAATTGAAGATATTTCTACCCTCTTAAAATGAAACTATGTTTTCCTAATACTTTGTTTCCAGATGGGGTGTACTACCTCACCACAGCTAATGGCGTGTTGTACCAGACCTACTGTGATATGACTACTGCAGGAGGTGGATGGACGCTGGTGGCGAGCGTCCATGAAAACAGCATTTATGGAAGGTGCACAGCCGGCGATCGCTGGTCCAGCCAGCAGGGCAACAATGCTGACCTGCCGGATGGAGATGGGAACTGGTCCAACAGAAACACCTTTGGAACAGTAGAGAGCGCCACTTCTGATGACTTTAAGGTAAAATCAGCTGTGGTGGTAAAAACTGTGCTGGAAAGTAACATTAACTGAAACACTTTACCTAATTTACTTAAAATAGATTATGAGATCATAAAATGCAACACACTGCAGTGGTTAATTTGTTGCCAGAAATGCACAAAGAATACAACACGAAGAAGCAACAATTAAATTCCTTGATTAATCTTCTGACTGTGCACCTTAACCATGATGTATATAACAGTATTAAATACCAATAAATATCATAGATAAATATTTACCATAGAAAAAAAATACACTTTAGTATCAAACACTTTTGATATTGGGATATATTTAGCTGGTTACAAGCTACAGTTCCAGCTTATGTCACTGAATTGGGTAGTTGCAGGTGGGTGTGGGATGTCACAAAAGTTTTATTTGAAAAGAAAAGCAAAATATTTGAAAATGAAAAAAATTATGATGCAAAAGAAGTCAACTGGGCCAAAAGTTTTAATTTGAGTCATAACTATGTGTGTACCCTTACACAGAATCCAGGTTACTATGATATAACAGCTGAGGACATGTCTGTGTGGCACATTTCCAACAACTTGCCACTGGAGCACTGGAGCCAAGAAGCCTCAGCCATCCTCCGCTACCACACTGACAACCACTTCCTTACGTTGTATGGAGGGAACCTCTTTCAGTTGTTCAAAGTAATTAAAGCTCTGGAGAATTTATTAAATTGTAAATTTCAAAAACATAAATGATCACGAGGAAAAGCCTTTGAAAATTATTCCAGTAGTTTATATTCTGTATTAAATCAGCTGTTTCCCAAGCAGCACTGGACCGTTTTAAAGTTTCAAAAATTCCAGTGTGAAAGATTGAACGTTTAAAGTCTGCTTTATCAATGTTATACTCGTCTTAAGAAATAAAGGCTGTTTCATGCAGGAAAATGTGAACCGAATGTTGAAAATATCATAGACATGTGTCTACTACTTCCTCCAAGGAACAATGCAAACTGGTTCTTACCAGAAAAGAAAGAGAAGTGAGAGACCCCAGAGCACAACTCAAAAAAGGATGACCACAGAAGGATTGAGAAACAGAAATCTCAGAGGTTCAAATAGCAACGTTGGCTATTTTACATTTAGAGAAGCTTTAAATTCTATAAGAAAGAATCAGTTTGACAAGAAAATGCTCCAGACATTATTCTTAGTCCCTGGTACAGAAGCAAAGCAGAATAAATGTCACAGTTTTTTTGGCATAAGTCATCAGACAGTCATCAGACAGTATGAACCTACTCTACCTGGAAACTGAACAAAATACACTCACCATCCACTTTATTACTTACACCTATTCAACTGATCATTAATGCAAATATCTAATCAACATATCACCTGGCACCACCTCAATACATTTAGGCATGTTGACACGGTTAAGACCATCTGTTGATGTTGAAACACAGCTTGTTATGATTAAGTTTTGCAGAAGAGCATTTTTAAACTCACAACATGTCTAATCTTGAAGCAAATGGGCTACAGCAGCAGAAGACGACACAAAGTGCAGCTCCTGCCAGCTAAGAACAGGAAAACTGAGGCTGCACAGTCACATGATTTCACCAATGTTCTTCATGAAACAGCCTTTATTTCTCAGGACAATTATACTGTTGGTGTAGCAGACAACCAATGATCTTTTGCACTGGAAATTTTTGAAACTTCAAAATGTTCTGTTTTACTACAGAATATAAACCACTGGATCAATTTTTAGAGGCTTTCCTCTTTACTTTAACGCATACAAGTAGGTGTGTGTGTGTGTGTCCGTACATATACACTCATGACAAAACCCCCACACTGTTGCAGCAATATCCAGTGAGATACAAAGTTGGCACGTGCAGAGACAGAGGGCCAGCTATTCCCATCGTGTATGACCACGGAGACACAGAGTCCACCAAAAAATTGTATGGACCCAATCCAAGAAGTAAGAAGCTCATATAATCAGATGGAAAATGATATTTTGGACCATGAAAGACAATGTTACCATCAATCTTGATCACTGTTTGCATAAATTAATGTGTAATTAAAGTCTTTTACATATTTTACACATAAAATAGTCATTAAAACTTGCAACACAAAATTAATAATAAAGTTTTCAAGTATTTATGAACATACTCTATTCATTAAACCAGTTGTCATATGAATGCTTATTTAATTATTTACTATGTTTGTTTGTTTGTTTGAATGAAAGACGAGTTTGAACCAGGCTTCATCACTTTCAGAGCGATAAACAATGACCATGCTGCCATGGCTATCTGCTCTGGTGTCAAGCCGATTGCCGGTTGCAACACTGAACACGTGAGTAATCAGTTGTCACACATCTGCCGGTACTGTGTCATTACAACAAAGTACACATGGTGTAAAAACCTTGTTTGCGTGTTGACAGTATTGTATAGGAGGAGGAGGATATTTCAACCCTGTGGAGCAATGTGGGGACTTTCCATCGTTTGATTGGGACAGACTGGGCAGGGAGCAAGGCTGGAGTGCCTCCAAAGAGATGACCGAGGCTGCTGTCTTACTGTTTTACCGCTGAGTGGGTTTGCTTACATGTAGCCTCAACCATAGTCAGTCCCAGCTGTAACCAGATCAGCTGACATCAGGCTTATTCCTACAGCCATCAATCACAACATTTCTCTTTTATTGAAGAACAAACCAGAAGCTGTCAGTGAAAGAGTCATTTTTTAATTAATCCACACAAACCGTAGATGGCACTACTGAACTGTGTAGTTACGCAAAACGGATGGAAAGGATGATGCTTTTTAATGGAAAGCCTGCTTTGATTAGAGGGTTATTAACCTGATCTAGAACTATATTAAAAACTAAAACTAATTGTGGTTTTATTTCATCTAAAAGACAGACAGACAAACAAATGAACATACAAACAAATGAAATCCACACTTGAAAATCAACTGAAATTATTTTTTTGAAATGAAAACAAAATACAAATATTTGGAGTAAATGTCCTTACTTAAAGTTTTTGTCAGCACAGCGGGTATGATGAGGCTTTGATGCATTTTTTTTATGAGTCTTGAGATAACTTGACAAGAAAATACTCAGCTAAACAAAGTGTTATGTTTTTATTGTATTACCTGTTCGTATCTTTCCAAACTGTAACCTGACAAACAGTCTTCATATAATTATAAGAAGAAAAAGAAGAAAAACAGAAAAAAACCCTAAAACTAAATGGCCTGTATTTGTGTAGCACTTTACTTAGTCCCTATGGACCCCAAAATGCTTTACACTACATTCAGTCATTCACACACTGGTGATGGCGAGCTACATTGTAGCCACAGCACTGACGGAGGGAAGACTGCCTGACACTGGTGCCACCAGGCCCTCTGACCACCACCAGTAGGCAACGGGTAAAGTATCTTGCCCAAGGACACAACGACCAAGACTGTTGGAGCTGGGGCTGGAACCGGCAACCTTCCGATTACAAGATGAACTCCCAACTCTTGAGCCACGATCGCCCCATAGTTCTAAAGCTTTCTAAACAGTAACACCAAAGCTGAAAATACAAACCTGTAACATTTAACAATGAACGCTGAGCTTGCAGTAAATGTAACTGTGATCAGTGCTTTTTACTTCTATAGCATTTTACTTACCTGACGTATTATGACCATAGGTCTCATGCAAACTTTGGTTAAGACTAAAGCTAAAGACTGCACTGCTAATAGAAATAATGAATATAAATGTACGTAATCTTTTTTTCTTTTCTTTTTAGGAATAATGCACATCTTATTTGTTTAATAAATAAATATATTTATATGCCACTCTATGAGTCAGCTGAGCTAGAAACTTAAAAAAACTAAATAAACTCTTATGGAAGAATACCCTACAATGCAAAAAAAAAAATTAAGATATTGGGGGTTTATTTTTCACATTATTGCCCTTCAGTCTTTAATAATTATTCTCCTCAGTGTGTCTTAGCGTGACAGAAAGGCAAAGCTGAGAAGTGTGAGGTAAATATTGTGTTTAATAAACAAACATCAGTCAGGGAACTGACATTAGTCTGGGGATGGAGATGGGGAAATATAAAGCACAATGCACATGTGTAGTGGTGGAGGAGGGGACATATTTATCTGTTACACAAGGTGCCCCCCGTACAGTAGGAGCAGGAAGTTCTATATAACATACAGATCAGGATCCAAGTCTACGGTACAAAAACTTAGCAGCAACATGTTAACATCGGAGACCAAGGGGCTAACAAAGTAGTTTCATTTAGAAAAAAGTCACAGTATTCTTTAAGCATAAATTTGTTAAAAAGGTAAAAACAGTCCTAAGCATCCTCTAGGGTCAATGCTACTCACAAGATCTGTGTGTGAAATACATAGGTAGGGAAATTATCTATACATTTATACTCTAATATAAAGACCTTCTGGTAATGGCACAGTACAAACTCCCAGGAAACGCGACAAAAATATACAATGTCTTCACGTCACATTTGCAGATTAAAATGTAACTAAAGGTCTCTGGCAAGCACAATAGTTTCAGTGATCCAAAAAAAAGGAAAAAAAAAAGAAGAAAAAAAAAACTTCTCTTCAACCAAAATAAAGGACACCATTTTGTTAGTTCAGCTATCTTGACAGATTATGTCTTTTTAATACAAAAATAAGGACAAATACTGTATAAATTAATATATATTAAAAGAATCAGATTGATACATGGGGAATCTACTGAATAAGTACAGGTATTTATGATACAATAAATACTTGTCATTCATGACTGGGGGCAGGATAAACAGACTGAAGTGTGTTTACTCTGGCAGGTAATATGTTTACCTCTATAGGTGAGAGTATTTGTGTGTGTGTGTGTGTGTGTTGTTTAGTAGCTGTAGAAAATAGCACATGATTGAGCACAGCTGTGTGTAGGATCATGCACACAGTCTCAGAGGGTTCAGGAGGTCTGTTAAAAGGGAGACTGCAGACTGCAGCGGTGGTTTCTTGTGAAGGTTGTCACTGCTCGCCCTCTCCCAGTGCCTTAACGCAGCTCCTCCTAAAGGTGAGTCTGTGGTACTAAGGTTACTCCTAAAAAAACACACAACTGGGGGACAGGAAGCAGGAAGTCTGTGGTCAGGAAGTGGTCAGCTGTCAGTGACACATCAGTCCTCCAGGGAAGAGACAAGTGTGGCACACCATTGGAGTCATCATGACCAACAAAAAGAAGTAGATATAAGGAAAAAGTCAACTTCTGTGTGTGTGTGGTTTTTTTTGTCTTTTTCTCCACTTCATAATAAAAAATAAGTCTGTTTTCGTACTTTACAATACAATTCGACATCCCCACCGAGGAAGCATCAATCATCAGTCCAGCACTGACAAGAAAAGAAACTTTTTTTTGTTTGTTTTTTCTTTCATTTTTTTAAATTTTTTTTTATGAAGAACACTTTGTACAGCCACACTTGACAACTTTCTCCACTTCCTGGACAAAAGAAGACCCGTCAGTGCACTGGAAGGTGTATTTCCTGCGTTTGCTGCGAAGGGGGGTGCAGCAGGTGCCCTGTCCTTCTGCTCCCCCCGGGCAGCTGCCTCGACACTCTAAACGGGAGACCTTCTCCTGGGTTTGGCACGCCGCGTAGCCTTGCTGTCTCTGGTAGACATCTCGGACCCGTTCCCCTCGGCAGGCCACCTCTGCGGACACGAGGAACAGAAAGAATATTTGCAAGGTGTCCAAAGGTTTTACTGAGAACTCCACCAATTCTGCACATCAGAGGAACAGGTTGTCAGGCTTTGACAGGAAAGTAAGAAATATACTAGGAGTGATATGTCTGTAACCTGTTTGGACTTTTTTTGAAAAAAAAAAATGAGAGTGTTGTAGGAATGAAATGTTAAAGCAGGAGAGCTCCTTTGTATTCAAATGACAATCAATCTTAATGGTAAACACACAGCAACACAACAAATGACACACCAATGACACAAAGAGGACAGTGAGAAGAGGAAAAAATGTCACTAATATGAAGAATAAAGAAAAACCCTTTCTAGAAATAACTGCTGAGTGAACTGTTCATAAATCTTTCGGGTTCAGTTTGGTTTAATGGCGGAAGTTTAGTAGAAGTTGACGTCTGCTGTTGGTTCAACTAAATTCATATGTAAAGGAAAGTTTTTTCCTAGAAGCCTTTTAAACAACTTGACTGACTGAAATATTTGATTGTTGTCAAGTAATTAGAAAAAACAAACCCTAAACAAATACTTAATATAAACAATACTACTACAAAGACTGGTAGCATGAGGTATGAAAGACTTCCTGTATCTGGTTTTGTGTTAGTGGAGCTGAGTCAGTCTGTTAGGGAAGGTCCTTCACTGCAATCCAGCAAGCAGTGGGTGGGGCTGAAGCTCGCCAGGACAGGCTTCAAATGGGTCCAGTCTTTAGCCAATCACAGAGTCAGGTTTCCTAATCAGTTTATTCACTCTGTTGGTGTCACCAGCTCTGATGTTGCTCCGCCAACAGACCACGGCAAAGTACACTTCAATTGCCACAACTTGACCCATCAATATGTTGCACACACTAAATATCTTAGCCTTCTTAGAAAAACTGGCCTGCAATGTGTGTATTTTATTTTAAATTACAATATTTACACATATTTAAAAGTAGGAACAATACAATATAAAATATGACTTGTTAGACCCTGTTCTAGAGCATCTAGCTTAATGTTTTTGTAGGTAAACAGAATTACAGTGTAATTCCCCTGTGGGACTCCTGCATTGCTCATCACCAGAGCAGACATAGCTCTACTCAGTCTCACGTCTGTTAGGTAGTCAGTAGTCCATTAGATGGTGGATGAGTTTACTGACATGTTCTGTAGCTTCTCTCTCAGCAGCAGCGGCTGGATCGTGTTAAATGTACTTGAGAAATCTAAAAGGGTGATCCTCAGTGTGCAGCCATTACTATCTAGATGGGAAGATACTCTCTGCAGCATGTAAACGATTATATCATATATCAGTTTATACATCTGTGAAATCCCTCTGACGGTCTTTTCAGTGAGTTGAAGTAGTATTCAGCTTAGAAAAGGAAATGCCCATGACATATGAACACAAGAGCTCCTGATACATAAAGAGACTTGGTTCATTCTGTTTTACCAGACCTAGGATATAATTACAGAAATATAAAGTTCTGTTACCTTTGCAAAAATGTAATACCTTAATGCTAAAATTAGAATATAAAAGGGTTTTATTATCCTTTTGTGGAGCTCATTACAGTGGGTAAAAAGAGTAGGAAAGAAAAAGAAAGGTGCAGCTTTTCATGTTATATGCTGCATGAGAGCAAAGTATACTGATGAGAAGTTTGCTGGGCTGCATGCAGGAGAGAAAATCACTAAAGAGCTGATGTTAACATGCGATCAGGTGGTCTCACCTGAGTAACCCCTCGTGTGGGATTAAGAGGAGGCTCAGGAGATGCTGAGTTGAAAAAGCGACGGGTTAGAAGTGTCAGTGCAGAGAGATTAAACACTTTGAGACACGCTGCTGAGACACTTTAAAGAGAGTTAGCAAGTAAAACAGAAGCTCAGGCTTTGTTAAAAGAAGCCCACTGAAGTATTAGATTATTTTTAGAAGAATAAAGGAAGAGAACTGAACAGGCATCCGTGTTTCGCTTACCTCTGTCACACGCCTCTCCTGTATATCCGCTGTTACACTCGCAGTATGCCTTGCCCAGGCCTGACACTCTACATTTGCCATGTTTGCAGCGAGACAGGCTGCAGGGGTTAGCTGCATCCTGGTCCTGCTCATCACAGAGGACACCAGCAAAGCCAGGCTGGCACCGGCAGGAGTAGGAATAGGAGTTGATTGGGATGCAGGCGCCATGGATACACCTGTAGGGTGGAAGAGGGAGGGACAGAACATAAAGAACCGGACAGACAAATCTTGGTCTCTCTTTGAGGTCAGCAGCCTAAAAAGCTGCCATTGCATTTGTGTGGTTTTAGACAAAGCACAGAAAAACTCACTTGTTTCCATCACAGGGGTTGCTAACTTGTTGGTCACACAAAGTTCCCGTCCAGCCTGCGTGGCATGTGCAAGTGAAACCACGGTGACCAGTTGGGTGGCAGTCACCTTGGATGCAGGCCCCTCTCTGACACGGCTGACAGCCCGGCTCCACCCCATTGCCCAACCACTGCCTGGTGGTACTCTGGGTGGTTCCAGATCCCGGAAGCCTTGGTTCAAGCCCAGCTCCTAGATCTTGGAGCTTCCCGTTGATGTAGAGGTTACGGAGGCAGCCATGGAAGCTCGTGCCGTTACGGCCACCCGAGCTGTGCTGTAGGGCCGACAGACCACCAGAAGCCGAGGCTCGCTCTGGCATCCCTGCATGAAGACAAAAGTATCTCAGCACTTTATGACTTTACTTGATTGATTTAATTTAACTGATTGAATTCATTAACGGTAATCTTAATTATATTTTTGTGGTTACAGAAATGAAATCGGGCCCAAAATGAACGTGAAGGCTTTTTATGGCTTAATGTTTCACACCTAGCCTCTGGCAACCTACACATGATGTTTAAATCTAAGTATTTACACTATAATTTATAAGTATTATGATATTTATCTGTTCTACAGCACTCACACAGATACAGCCATAAGAAAATACATAGCGCTTGGGTCCTTACCTCCCACATAAAGTGGAGAATCTATATTGAGAGTGGACTGCTTGTTGAGGGAGTTGATGGATTTGGGCGGCCCGCCATCGATGGACAGAGACAGAGTCTGATCTGATGCTACTAACTCCACGGCATGGAAATTACCATCATTCACCGTCTCCACACTGAGAGAGAGATGAAGGAGGAATTCACTTTAGACATTTGTATCATCCATCATGTGAACGTGAAGCCAGGGAACGGGTTTTCTGTATGTGCGTGTACCTGTATATAGCAGAAGGAGGATAGGATCCAGTGTCGTAGCTGACCCTGAGTCGTCCCCTGTACAGCTCCATGGCAATGTGATCATTATCCCCTTTATACAACAACACACCACTGTCCTCATCGGTAGCAATCTGAAAACACAGCAGGATCTCCATGTTAGTGGCCTAAACCTGCACTTAGTTCATTTGCCTGCTGTAAGTATTATCAACAAAGAACAAGTAAGTAATTTTCTTTTTTTCTGTATTTATTTTTATGAAAACTTTTCACTTTTATTCCCTATATGTTTACACAAATATCTCTGCTTTCTACTACTTATGATTTCAAAACTAACTTTAGATTTAAAATACTTTAAAGACAGTCCTACTGGTGTAACTGCCACCAGTGCTTATTACACACAAAGAGATGGAAAAAAGCCTAAAACTGAAAATTTTATAACTTTATGCTCTGGGGTTAAAGCAGGCAAGGACTACCAGGACTGTGTTTTTTTGGTGCAGATGTCTGTAAGTTGTGGTTGGAGTTCACCAGCATCTAGCTAGTGGACAGAAGAGGAGTGAGCATAAAGGAAGTATTGTTTTTAAGGAGGCAGCTCAGCTCAACAAACATCAGGAAACACTCAGACTATTTGTGTGCAGTTTGTCACACAGTGTGTTGCTAGCTAAATGTCCGGCTGCTGTAGTTCCTGGGGAGAGAAAAAAAATTAAAGCTAACTTCACACTGAGATGGAGAAAGGTAGAAGACAGACATTATTTTTAAAGGTAAGGAGTGGAAAGTTAAAGATCTACTTATATTTTGTTAAATTCAGTTTGGCTCATCTGATCGCAGCCTGAACACGAAGAAAATCTAGTTGTACTCACAATAAAAATGATTTCTAAGTGATTATTTTCCTTACAGCCAAACATGCTAAATCCCACTTTAACCTGAGAATATACTCTTTCTGTTTAGTTATGGAGGCAGAATCATCTGCAATACAAGCAAAGCAAACCGAGCTGTGTTTTCTCTGCTTGTGTTCTACATCACAGCTGTTCCTTTGTATTATTCACTCACTTGAGTAAAGAGTTTGAATCAGTACTTCAATTTTAAACACAAGTATCTGTACTTCAGCTTAAACAAAGGATGTGTGCATTTCTGTGACCTCTACTAACACCCGCATAAGTAAACCTGATATTAAATCAGCATCGTAAACTTGTTGTGAGAGTTCCTGTTAATACATGCATTCATATGATTTCACCTACATTAACTATGTTTTGTTTGGTTTCTCTAGAAGAGAAATTAAAAGGCAAACCTGATTGTTGCTGTTGATTCTGTGATCTTAATGTATGCTAATACATGAGGAACACAAACTGGAGATGAGTGCAGCTAAGTGCTCCACTACGTTCACCAGCCAGTCACTAACTGTGTCTGCATGCCAATGAGAGTTTAATTATAAATAAACCGACGCGGTGAAATTATGAAATCTGATGGGAGGCACAGATTCTTCTTGCGATTTTATGCGAGTCGGATGTGTGAAAAAATATTTCACACATCCGATAGATTATTATCATAGAAATACTGAAAATAACAGTTTTAATGTTTGGGAAATAGATTCGCTAACGGTGAATATTTGAATACGGTATGTTGAGGTGGAGGTTTAAATATGAATAGAAAGTTAGTAACTTAAATGTGTGCCCCACCCCCCCTTCCCCTCCAAAAAAAAAAAATCCCTACTGCCATGACTTTTCTCAATAAATAAAAAATCAAGGGATTGAGGAAGAGAGAGGTGTTTTTAGATGTCCAGCATCATTTTCTGTTTTTTGGAATACAGATCTGGTAATATGATTTTATGAATTTTATAAATTATTTATATATGAAGTCTCTAAAATATTTGGATGTCTGTAGAAACCAAACTTTCACAGGTAGAGTACTGATTTTTAGCTTACGGCTTTGCATATAAAAGGCATGCAATATTCTTTAAAACAGTGCCAATCAAACGATTGGATTCACAAGTATACAATGTCATTTTCCCAGTATGAAATTGTTATTTGTTATTTATTTATTTAAGAAAACCAATCAGGGACCTGAAACTAAGAGCTTTAATCAAATCTGTGATGGTCGGGTGGGACTTTTCTTTTAAATTTCGTGATTTGAGAAGAACTGTATGGAAGCTTGTTTCCGCCACAGTGAAAAAGCAGAACTAAGTCGAAATCTTGAGTTATTATGATGAAATGTGACTGAATAACTCAAAATTTCAACTTATTTTCTCAAAAGTTAGAGTTATTACATTAAAACTTTGAAATAAAAAAAAAAAAACTTATTGATTACAAAAGCTGTGTTTTCCCCCAGTGGCTGAAAAGACCATCCGTCTTACAACACAAATGTGTGTCCATTTCTTGGATTTTTGGCTTTGCTGTTGTTTTTAAGAAAATAGTAGATCATTTTAAATATAAATTATTTAAGTGTGTTTTTTTTTTAATTTTAGGTGAAACTGACCAAGACTGCTCAAGAAAGTTTGCAAACCCCATTTTCATTTTAAAAATATCAAAAATATTTCACCTGAAATGAAGTGAAGCAAAAGTGCATGAAATTAAAAGAAAAGTCTGTCACCTGCAGGCTGATGTTGGTCTGTGGTGAGAGAAGACTGGACGGCAGCTGCAGGTACGACTCGCGGTTGACGAAGTTGACGCTGGAGAGGGTCTCACAGCGCTCGCCCTCGTAGCCGTGGAGACACTGGCAGCGGGGGTCTGATCCCACAATGACGCACTGCGCCCCGTTGAGGCACTCGTGGTTGTCACAGGGGCTGGTGCGAGGAAGGACCATCGGAGGAGAGAACTCACAGAATAACCCACTGAAACGCACATTTTAACACACGTGGAACACCAGAAGAGTCAAGATCATTCTTCTTATCGCAGTTAATGGGTCTGCGATAAGAGACACACACACACACTTATTATTTCTTGAAACTAATATTTGTTCCTTTTATAAATATTATCAAATTGTGGTACTGCTGCTAAAAAATGCATACTTAAAAACATATTTCTTTGGTGCTTTTAGTTACAGCTGGATTTTTTTTATCATTACAAAGTTAGAAAAATCCAAAGTCCCAAAAATACCACACTGTACTATTACTCCAGGGACCTTGAGAAAAGTAATATGCTGATCTCAATAACTGACCATATACACTAGGGGGAGCTCCTCTTATATCAAAAACTGTTGGCATGTGTGACTTCCACTGTAGTGTACAGCTCACCTGTACCCCTCTGGACAGATGCAGGTGTATCCATTGACGGCATCGATGCACTGACCGCCATTCTGGCACTTATTCTCTTCACAGTCGTCATAATCCAGCTCACAGTGCTCGCCTATGTAGCCTGGAGTGCACTCACACCTAAAACGAACACACACATACACAAACAGAGAGCTACTTGTTGTTACTGGACTCTCTGCAGGGATGCAGCTGTTCTTTGTGTCTGCCTGTGGTTAGATTTGCTCTAATTGCATGTGGTAGATTTCCTTAACAATAAAAGGAAAACATGTCAGTTACTTCTTGACCCAGACAGTCCACAAATCCTAGAGAACACAAACAGACACAATCCTGATTTTTATATGATGTCAAACTGCCTGATGAACAGCACTTCCAGACGTAATTACACTGACCATAGCGCACACAAGTAAGGGATTAAAATTACAGATAAAATCTCACCGGGAAACCTTACTAGGGAGCCAAAAATCACATTCCCAACACCTCCCATCCACACACACGCACACACACACACACACACGCACACACACGCACACACACGCACACACACACACACACACACACACACACACACACACACACACACACACACACACACACACACACACAAATATCTCATCACTTTTTTAAATTCTTTGCGCAGCATTAATGATAAAGTGAAATGAAAACATAAAACACATCAATATTTTAACCTCTTTACAGTTTGTTTTTTCTTTGTGTGTGTGTGTCAGTTGAATGGGTGCTTGGTGTCATGATGGATGACTGTCTTGTGGCCAGAACCAACACAGTGGTCTGATAAACGATTTCAGTCCTGGGAATGTTGCATACGATGATTATCCAGAGGGATCCTGATCTTCCTGAACTCCAAATGAATTACTGATGAGGGAATAAACCATTACCCCTGACTCCTGATGTCCACTCTGGGAATAATTACACAACCCTCCATGGATCAATAAGTATGAAACAGCAGGAGATATTTGTGATTTTAAGCCATCCATTTAGGCAGTAATTTCTCTCGCTCGTGGACTTAAAAGCAGTCAGATTTGCCTAATAAATTTTTATATAAAATGTTGTTTTTAATAATACACATTTTAGTAATAATAATTATTCATCTGGTACATGTTTTGGTGCAACCACTCAGTTTACCTATTGTCTAAAACCAGTAAATTTAGCTACTCTTTAATGCCAGCCTTCTTTTACGCCAACTGTCTTCTAATTGGCTGCCCATCACAAACAGCAAGTGGATGGGGATTCAGTACTCAAAGACAGAGTTGTCTTTCTGAGATGATTTAGGATGTATTTATTAGTATTATCTCTCCCCCTTCATATCATAGAGTGACAACCTTTTACATCCAAGATCCCTGCAAACAGTTTGTGTATGATAGAAATGCATAATGGCTTTAAATGAAAAACTGTCATTAAGAGAGCTGTCAAAAAACTGTGAGTACTTGCTTGTTTACTTTAAGGGCTTCTTATATTCATGTGAGTTTTTTTGTTATAATATGTTCACCAAAATGTGATCAGTTTTGGTCTTTTGCACCACACGAACTTTTAGGATGTGAGATGAGCTCCAGAGGAGCCTCCAAGGTCCTGTTATATGTGTAGAAATGAGCCATTACTTACTGGTTAAGTACTCACCACATTTTATTTCAGGCAATTTAAACATTTAGAGCTGTATAAACTGTTTGTTTTTTGTTCACATTAAGAAAGCTGCAGAGGAAATCACACAGCCGATGGAGCAGTGGCAGTTTAACATAGTTTAATGTATTAAAATATTGTTTTCACACACCAGAGGACCAGAGGACTAATTTTTAGAAATCATTAGACTGTGGGAGAAATGCATGCAAACCATAAGCCTGAAAGGTGCTTTGGGTGATTGATGCATGGTACAATGCTGTGCAAAAGTCTTGAGTCACCCATTATTTCTTCACATTTTTCCTCTGGAAGCTGGCGTTTCTGAAGCCAGAGTAATTTTTATTTTCAAAGTTGTTTTAATTCTCCGGCCTTTTTTAGAGTAATTCTTTGGATGCTGTCTAATTTTTCACTTGTTTTCATTCAGAAATTTTTTAATTTTCAGTTCATTAAGCCAATTTATACTGACCTCAGGATTATTCATGCATTAAAAAGGCATCTAATTTGAGGGATGAACCAGTGTTGTATCACACATAGGTAACTTAGCAAAGAACCCATTTTAGAAGTTATCTTTAGGCATTTGTTACTAACAAACTGTCACAAAACACATTGATATTTGAATCTATGAAAAATGCCAAAGACAACACAGTCTGACAGACATGAAAAGGTGCAGGTGCACCAACAAAAGCAAACCCAAATTTTAAAAATTTGGTAAAAATCTGTCAGTAGATACAGAGGAGATCAGGAAAAAGGTAATCTCTGCACCTTTCTCACGTTTTATATAAAATAAAGAAAAGAGTGGTGGCCCAGGGCTTTTACCCACCACTGTGGATATTTAGGTTTCAGGAAGCAGACTGCCTTATTGTCCCAGACTTTCATTCTTAGGTGTGGAACATTAAAATTACCTTTATTAAAAAGATAAGCTGTAACTCAGTATGATTATTTTATGGTCCAAAAAAATCCCAAGAAAAGACTCAAACAAACTCAAACAGCCCTTAATATAACTCCTTCAATACCAAAGGCCTCCATTGTTCAGCCATATAGCTTTAAAGCATTAAACACACACATTTGAGCCTATTTCAGTCTATCGTACAATCAAACAAACACTCACAGGACCCCCAAATGTTCCGCAGAAAATAGTCAGCACCATATGCACCATTTAAGTAAATCTGGATAATAAGTACAATGTGTGACTGTTTAGAAAATTAGCCTTCTTTAAAAACTGAAAATATATATTTTTGATTGTTCTGAAGGAGTGACTGGAATAACTGCAGACTGGATGTTATTAAGTTTGGGTATTTTAATGGGATTTCTACTTTCTAATATAGATTATTGCCATTTTCTCTAAATTCACCTCATTCACCTAGAATGGCCATCACATGTATGCATGAAGCAGCAAGCAGTATAAGCACAGAAATCTGAAGTGGTCTTTCAAAGACATGCACTGCTAACACGAAGCACGACTGCATACAGCATGGTGAATCTGTAGCATTCCCGTGGATAAAGCACAGGAAATGAGTGAGGTTAGGAAGGAAGGAGAGAGGGACAGAAAGGACAGAGTGAAGAACAGACTAACCTCTCTCCACCTCATTGGTAGCAGCTGCAACCACAAAAAAGATGACAGGTGACAGAAAGCAGAGCGAGATGAGAGAAAAGACACAGGACAGCAAAACACAGAAAGACAGAGAGAGAACACCGCCACATAGGTTAGCACTCAGAGATGATTAGCACAGTACAAAAGCAGACAAACAAGTAGCAACAGACCAGTGTTAGTCAGATAAAACATTTGTCTTTAGTGACTTCTCTGTAAAGATGGAAGACTTTTTGTGGGAGAGATATTCATGGTGAGTATTTCTGGAATGAAGTGTTTGTTTTATATTCTCAGACAGCTTCTATATGGCTACAATTGGTATAATGTCAGTGTTAGTAAGGTGAGAATGGAGAGAAAAGAAACCTGCAGTTTGATAAAAAATCTAAAGAAAAGTTTTTTGATCGAGTCAAGGTGCAGCCATAAAACTTGGCAACCTTTCCAATGAAATTAGGCCAAAAAACTTCTTTGATTTAAATTTGGCTAATCTTTCCATCCAAGTCACCGAGATGGCTCCATAATGTAGTAGTCAACACATTTGCTGGGTTGGCAAAAGGTTGCTGGTTCCATTTATAAAGTCTAAGGAGCTTGGAAAGAGTTTTCTTGAAGACGTTTTACCTCTCATCCAAGAAGCTTCTTCAGTTCTAAGAGTAACTGGTAGAGAGTCACAGATTTTTAAGCCCTATTAGGAGTGTCCCTAAGACGGTCGTGTATCCCCCGTTTTATCTGGTCTGGGAAGTGATCTCAAACTGGATTATAGATGATAGACAGTCGTTGTTGTTAGCCACCGCTTGTGTTCAAAGATGGATGAGAAGTGAAACGCCTTCAAGAAACTTAAGGAAATCCAGACGCTTTTCTTACCAAGCTCCTTAGACATGTCCGCCAGTACTGGAAGTGTCTGGAGAATACGAAGACACAGACAGGCGACCAGTGTACTGGTGTGGCCCAAAACTGTGTTTTCATAAATTACTATGGCATGCACCACACTTCAGGTTGTTTATGCTTATGAAGTGTTCTCCAGAGGCCTCAAGATATAACAGCAGAACTTCTCATTGACAGTCATGTTGCACAACCTTCAGATGAACACTGCTGCTTGGTCTATGCTCTTCTCAATGGCGATTGTCCTCAGATTAAAATTTGGGTCAATTTGACAAAGAAGTTGATGTATTGTGTATATGCACGTGCGTTGTTCATTGTGAACACATAAAAGTGGTCAGCTTATCAAAGCAGCCACTGATTGCCATATTTTGCAATTCTTGAACGTAAGATTTTTAAAATTTAAACCAGAAAGGATTTTCACTTTTTAACATTTTGATTGACTCCCAAGGTGCACTTTGGCAAGAAATTTCAAGTCACTGAGCTACAAAATTCTGTTATTCATGCCTCTAAGCATAATATTTCAAGGCATTTTGTTTTCAGATGCTCTAATTTGTTCCTCTGACACACCTCTTCTCTGTGGTAATGGTGGCCTGTCCCTATGGGTACTGCAGTATTTTAGTGGCTGACATGCAGTGTTGGGAAGGTTACTTTTAAAATGTATTCCATTATATATTACAGAATACATGCCCCAAAATGTATTTTGCAATGTATTGCTTTACGTTACTCAATGAGAGTAAGGTATTCTGAATACTTTGGATTACTTAAAATATTATCATGCTTTTTACAACTAAATGAATGTACTATTGCTGTGTGAGTTATTACTATTACTGAAGGTTACTCACCATACCAATACCAACTAGATTTTTAAATCTTAATTTTAAATGAGTAACAGTAGGGTGGACATTAGGTAAGGCAGTGATCTCGCATAGAAAATTATTCCGCGTGTAAAACAGGTCCGCGGCTCTGAACCATAGTAAAGGGACCTCTGGCTGAAATGTTGGGTTCCGTGTCGGGATCGTAGCCGAAAATCAGCTTTACTTTGTTCTCTGGGTCAACTTTGCTAGCGAGAAACAGAGAGAGGTGTTGAAAGGCTGCTCCAACGCAATTAATGTTTCAGAGAAAAAACACGAACACAGTGTACAGTTGAGTCTTAGGCCCTGTCCACACGTAGCTGGGGATCTCCCAAAACGAAGATATTTTTCTACGGTTCGGCCTGTCATCCACACGGAAATGCAATTTTGCGGCACAAAAACTGATATTTTTAAAAACTCCGGCCAAAGTAAAGATCTGCATTTTCTCCGTATTCAGCGTTTGCGTGTGGACAGACATAAGCAGAGTTTTAGGGTCCGCGACGTCACTTTCTGCGACACAAATGCTGACGTCAGGTTTGCGACCTGTGTTTGCACTACAGCATGGATGCCCTCAGAGCTGCGCTCGTGTTATCAATTGTCCAAGCGCTTTTTGCTAGTTTGTTTTTACATGTTTCATGTTTTGTTGAACATAAGCAGGAAGGCAAAAAGTTAACCTGGCTGGATAGGATATGGGGAACTACTGCCGCCTACAGGTCTGGCATGTCAATGAATGTGCTTAACAATGCCCTTATGCGGTTACGTGTGGATGGAGTTTTTTTAAAAACGAGGTGGTGTGGACGCAAGTTTTTTCAGGGGCGGATATTCATTTTTGAAATGTGTGGACTACGCCTTAATAACTTACTTACAACTGGGCTCGTCAGGCACTCTTTTTGGCTGCAGTGGGTATTATTATATTTACATGCTTTATCTCCTGTTTCTGGTCGGTGACAAGTCGTACTGTTCGGCTCCCCTTTTTCTACCCCCTCATGTTCACAGACACATAAACGGGTATAGCTCCCTGCAGACTACACTACCCATGAGGCTACATTCTTTAAGGCTATGCCTGTAACACTTTTTAACAATTTGCTTCACATTAAATAATTTTTTGAATAATAATTTAAAAAATATTTAAGTAAGTAAGTAGTAAGTAAGTAAGTAGGGGTGACATGCGCCGCGAGATTGAGATCCAGGCATCAGAGCCGTTTTGTTTGGGTTTCTACCGGCGCGGAATTACCCAGAACTAGAGAGGGCATAGCCTAACATATGAAACAGGAAAAGGCCGCCATGTAATCCATTTATTTCAACAAAGTAACTGTATTCGGAATACCACATTTTTAAACGGTAACTGCAACGGAATACAGTTACTCATATTTTGTATTTTAAATACGTAACACGTATTCCGTTACTCCCCAACACTGCTTACATCATGCAAAAAAAATAACAACACAATGCCGAAGTAAGTAAAACTGATGGCTATGACACAAACCTACAGGATCCCTGCATTATCTGGGAGAGTTTGTGTTTGAAGAAATACATTTTGTAAATAGGATACAGAACGGGGAAAACGTGCCGGACACCACCATCCGCTCCCAGTCTATAATTGTTCGTTCGTGAGTGTTACCTGTGTATTCTGGTGAGCACATGCATGTGTAGTTGTTGATTCCATCGACGCAGGTGGAGTTATTTTCACAGTCGTTATCTTCGCAATCATCAATGTTGATCTCACACGCGTCACCTTCGAAGCCCTCCGGACACACACACCTGAGATCAAACACACAAAGATGCAAGCCCTCATAAATAGGTGGATACTGTAGGGTCACATAAATCACACCGTGTTCTAACATTATTGTAACTATTGATTCATCCTTATTAGATTAACAAGACACAGGAGTTACAGGAAGGAAATCCATCAGTTTTACATCTATGATAAGATGAAGAGAGCAAATATTTGGTAAATTAGCTTGAACCCCCCCCCCCAAATTATTTTATTGACTAATGATTTAATGCAAAGTAGTGTATAAAAACCTAGAGAGTTCAAAAAGGTGAGTAAAGAAGAAACACTCTTTAGGGTTAATTTAAAAGTAGAGAGGGTGTCTGTCTCTCGAATCCAACCTGGGAGCTGATTCCACTATTTTTAAACAACCTTGAAACTACAAATATGCCTGCAGTCTGAGAGTGAAGGTACTATGAGGTCTTTAGGATAAGATGGGGCCTGGATGTTATGATATAAAGACCTTTTATGTGAAGAGAAGCATTTAAAATTTGATTTTGGATTTAACAGGAAGCCAAAGCTAACATGGGAGAAATATGCTCTCTTTCTAGTCGCTGTCAGTACTCACATTGCAGCATTTTTGATCATCAATAACCAGAAACACAGAGGCAGCATTAGCACACAGCTGGGAATTTCATCCCATGATTTTATTCAGAGCAGCCACTCCTGGGTATATAAATGCATTTTACATGTAATTTAGGTCCCATTGCACACACTATGAAGCTTCATACACATGCGTGTTCGGCTGTTCTCACCAATACGCTGCTCTCAGTGGCCTCAAACAGACACCAGGTAGGGATTTTCTGCCCAGTGTGGGGATGCGCAGTTGTAAGCAGTTGATTGCTACTGAATTATTGCCAATATAGTCAGCAACTAATTTTGTGTGGGTGGACAATTTAATTGAGTTGTCATCGCAGCTCTAATCGTGAACATTGCACAAATGTGGGGACCTGTGAATATCAGACATATTCAATGTCCCCCTGTCCCATCCACACCCCATCCCCTCTCTGACACACCTACACACACACACACACACACACACACACACACACACACACACACACCCACACACACACACCCACACACAC
>VUQR01022730.1:0-12238 GCA_015108515.1 Hemichromis elongatus | reverse complement strand
GGCAGTGTCAGCTCCATCTACATATCCCCAGAAGAGAATCATTATTCTGTTAACGTGAGCATGCCTCAACTCTGTAACTACTACTCAGGTTTATTACAACACTCTCTCTATGACACACACACACACACTCAGAGCCCTATATTATGGGTCTAATAAAGAGCTCTTATGCGGCACACACACTCGGGTGGATTAATATCTCATTATATAGTCGGCGACAGCTCTTCACGATGAATATTCCACCCCCTGCGCTGGAGAGGGAAAAGAAATCATACACCAATGGAAATACGGACATAAATGGACAAGAAATGGCAGCAGAGGATACAGAGAGAGGGTAAAGAAATGGAGGACGACAAACGGGGGGAGCTAGGGTTTCTTTAATCATCTGCGTGCGTTGTTAAAATCTGCTCGGAGCAAGCGAGCGAACAGGCATTAGCTTCCCTACAGTTAACACTAAATAGACTAATGAAGAAAGTTCTCACAGCGGGTCTGTCCACTTTGCTCTAGAGACACAACAGAACCAGTCCCCTGAGCCATTCGCCTCCCGTAAATTCATCACCACCTCTAATCACTGGTGCAGCATCACTGATGGAGGAATCTGCTGAGAATCCACAGATTACCTGCACGTGTGCTCTCCTGCTATCTGATAGCTGATGTATGGCGTTCTGGATGATTGGTTTTTTTGAACAGATGCTTTGCAGTAACACAGTTATTTATGTTAATTTCTATTTTCGCTCAGCTCCATCAGCCATAAGTTTTCTGATATTCTGAAAAGAAAGTTTTAGTTTAACACCTTGAGGACATCTATCTATCTGGCTCGATCTCCCTAACCTTTACCACACACTACTTACAAGGTATAAAGTTAAGTACCACCGAGTACACCAAGGAGCCTGTAGCACATAGAGGACAACAGTTACTGGAGTTAGAATACTATTGTGTGAAATGCTCAAAAGAGAGGTCAGACCTGATGCAAGTGAGGCTCTGACATTGCAGTTCCTTTGAAAAATGTTTGATCCATTGATGCGTTTTCTTGGATTTCCCATAATGCAATGCAACCCATCAGGTAAATGCTCACATCTTTCAAAATGCCACAGATGTAACAAGGCAGTGCTTTCTTTTTTGTCCCAGCCAGTTTCATCATCTGAGCCCACACTTTAAAAAGTTCTTTCCAGAGCCCCACAGGTGGAGTAGTACCTCCTGACACATAACAGGAGGATATTTGTGTGTGAATTAAGGAAAACGGCTCATTAACATAACCTGTGAGGAAACTGACAGTCAAGACTAAACAGGTTGGAAAAATATCTCGAACGTCTCTCACCAGAAGTTGCTGCCTTCTCCTTCCTTCAGATGACAGGTTCCACTGTTTTGGCACGGGTTACTGATGCAGGCGTGAATGGGTTCATCACAGTTTTGGCCCTGCGTGCACAACACAAACACACATATGTTCAGTGCACTAAAACAACAACAGCTTCTTAAAATTTCAACCTCTTGCATCAGTTGACTTTGAAAGTATTGTCTCTTATCCCTACACTTAAGAACGTTCACAGATGTATTCATCTGGCTCACGTAGGAATAGTCTTTCTACGTGTATGTGTGTAAGTTTGTACTCTGCATGAGTTTTGAAAGATAAGAAGTGTAGTATTCAGTTGTTCCTGTCTCATGGGTGTGGGTAATTTTCTTTGTTACCAGTGAGTGAATATAAAAGATGCTATGAAAGAGAAGGTGAATATGATTCCTTTTGCTTTCTATGCTATGTGTACCTTAAATCCATAAGGGCAGGTGCAGCGGTAGTAGTGCACAGGGTCATTGGCACATGTGCCGTCGTTCTTGCAGGGGTTGGACAGGCAGGGATCACACTTAGCCTGGATATTTATATCCATTGGGCCTATATGGTGCACCAATCCACAAAAATAAAAAATACACACAGAAGAGATTACTAACAATGCATAAAATTTGGCACTTTGGGGAGTAGGAACACTATGAGTGACTAGATTTACACAGAGGGCTGTACATTATTAGGCAGCTGCAAAAGCTTCAATGTCAACTGTTTCTGCAGAAGATAAAGATGCATTCTGTATACACTTACTGGTCACTTTATTAGATACACTTGTTTGATTACTTGTTAAAGCAAATATCTAATCATCCAATCACATTGTTGCATCTCAATCCGGGGGCATAAACACAGTCAAGATGATCTGCTCGAGTTAAAATCAAGCATCAGAATGGAGAAGAAAGGTGATTTAAGTGACTTTGATATGACATGGAAGTTGTGAATACTTCAATCTTTCCCACATAGCCATTTCTATGGTTTACAAAGGAAAAAGAAAAGACATACAGTGAACGGATGCTGGACAAAGATGCCTTGTTTATGCCAGAGATCAGAGGAGAATGGCCAGACTGCTTCAAGCTGATAGGAAGACAGCAGTAACTCAAATAACCTCTCAAATAGCATCTCTGAATGCACACCATGTCGAACCTGGAAGAAGATGGACTACAGCAGCAGAAGACCACAGCAGGAACCAGGTGTATGATAGGGTCAGAATTGAATGTAAATGAGATGAAAACATGGATCCATTCTGCCATGTATCAGTAATTCAGGTTGGTGGTAGAGGATATTTTCTTGGCACACTTTGATGTTTAAAAGTATCTTTTAAACACCACAGCCTACACGAGTACTGTTGATGGCCATGCCTATTCCTTTATGACTACAGTGTATCCATCTTTTGATGGCTGCTTCCATTAAGATAACACATATCACAAAGCTCAACTAATCTCACACTGGTTTCTTGAACTTCACAATGAGCTCACAGTACTTAAAGGTGAGACTCCAGATCACATCGCAGACTCCAGATCTCAATCCAGCAGAGCACATCTGGGTGAAATGGAAGTTTCTCATTATAGATGTACAGCCAACAAATCTGCAGCGACTGTGTGAATCTATCATGTCAATATGGACCAAAATCTGAGGAATGTTTCCAGCACATTGTTGAATCTGTGCCATGAAGAAAAAGTGCAGTTCTGAAGGTAAAAGGGGTCCAACTGTGCACTAGCAAGGTGTATCTAAGAAAGCATCTGGTTACTATATTCTTTAGTATAATCAGGAGGTTTCACTTGCTCACATATTACAAGTATTACTTGAGAAAGATGACATTTCGTTGCAGAACCATATAATGTACAGAAAACACATATATCCCCAACATTTAACAGCGAACACAGTGCTGGTCAGAACATGAGGGTTGAAAGGGAGACGGAGCGGTTCTGATTGAACAGAGAGGAAAACTGGGACAGGACTGTCTCAAACTGGAGAATCTGGGATTGAGTAGAAAATACTGTTATAAGATACTTTACCTGGCACCAGAAAACCACAAGGCCCGGGGACTTCTACAGTGCGTCAGTCAGATTAGGTCAAAAATAGATTTCAGTCTTGTGTTCAAAGTTAAGTGATAGAATAAGGCTTCAAGATTAACAGTAGCATTTTTTCAAGCATCAAGAATCTCAAGGAAATGTATAGAGTTAGTATGTACATGTTTATATTAACATTTGTTTTTGCTCAGTGAAAACAATATAACTGTAACTGTAATATATACATAGTGCTGTTTTGATTTTGGCAACTTGTGGTCTCCTTTGGGAGTTCTCCTCAAGTGTATGCTAGCACAACACCAGACACTGATTTAACTGTATTGTGTCCTGGAAAGCTTCGTATTGCCGCACTACTATATGTCCATTTACCTGTACAGGTGAACTTCTTGGAGGGTGTGGTCAGTAGAAGTTTGTCCGTCATGTCCCCGGGCCCGGCACAGCGAGCAATGCCAGGCTCTTTATACCCGCTCTTCACCCAGTCTGACAGCCACTGCATGTGACAGTCACAGTACAGAGGGTTGGCGCCCAGAGCCCTGCCAGCCGATTGGACAAAAAGTGAGACAGCAGAAGAAATAACTGGGAGCATCACTCATGGTGGAAACAGTGTCACTGGCGGGTTTTCTCAAAGTTAAAATCTTTGAAATGCTGCTAAAAACACCACTTTATTGACTTGCTGGGTAAATGATTTATTTTAATATACATATATCCAGTAAACAAAGCTTAAGGTGAGGTGGTAATGCCTAAGTCATCACTTTCTTAACAAATAACATTTGCTAGTTTCAGTGTATTTCCGTGTTGTAACTATGACCAAAATTTGAATGAAGTAGACCATCAGGCTTTTGGGAGTGGCATAGTTTGGTTTCTTACTCTGATCCACCCTTTGCTTGTCACATCTGGTTTCAAAAACCCAAGCTAGTGACGACCACAACCTTCAGCTGCAAAATCAAAGGGCGATGTCATGGTGGCTACATGATAATTTTATAAAAAACCTTGGGTTATATTGTATTAGAACAGTTTCCTGTAGTCTCTAGTGTGCTACAAGCACTCTCCATGGTGCTGATCCTAGTGAGCGCCTCACATAGACTCAGACATTCCCACCAGCAGGTAACTTACCAGGTGTTTACACCCTGTATGATCACTGTGCTTTTTCTGCAGCCTGCTTGGTTTTTTTGATACAGCACTTTAAAATGGGAGCAGAACTGAGTGCTTGCACTCTTGCTCTCTATGTCTTTCTCTTTTGTTCATTTCAGCCATCAGATCGTAGTCGAGGCTGCTCTCAAAGAAAACAACAGTAAAATAAAGTAAAGAAAAACCAAACTTCATTGAATTGCATCAGCTTGTTTTCTTTTAAACAACCTATTTCTGCTTCATGGACTTCTTGTTAGAATATATAATCATGACTGAATTTTTCAGCTTCTGCTCTCGGCATCCTTGTCACAGTAGTAGTGGGCTTTTTATGTTTTGCATTAAATTATTGTAGCAGATTTCCCTGAAATATCATTAACTACTATGGGAAAAAAATCCCTGGCAATTTGCCCCAAATTACAACACAGTGCATTTATTCTTATTATAACTACTATTTAGATTGCTAATACTAGAAGTTGTTAGTTTAGTGGTTCACATATTTGTCTAAAAAGCAATAGATCAACCCTTTGGGAGGTGACACAAATACCATGTCAGTATTGGCATCTGGTGTAAAAATCTTTCAAATCAACAAATGGATCTGCTTCACTGATGGCATGACCAATTATCTGGATAGGTAAGTGGAGTCTGCATAAACCACTTCTTTGTTATATTTTGTTGTAAATGACAAAAGGAAAACACACAAATTAAAGTAAACGAGACTCCCAATGCTAGAAAGGACCTCCAGTCGACATTCGGAGAGGTCACTGAGCAGATGGCCGGGTAACATCCTGTCTGATGACACGTCACAACTTTAATTATGAGTTTTGTTCTGTTTATTTATTTCAGCTCCCTGTGGTTACTGGACAGATATATTCATGATAATTACGTATTTCTTTAAATTTGTTAATTTATAGGAAAAATGGGCAGATTTTTCCAACACACAACGACACATGACCAGTGATGGTTCTGCGTTTGAGTGTTACTTACAGGTGAGAAAGCGACGACAGGTCTTTAAAGGCTCCCTCTGGTATCAGTGATATGTCATTACCATGAAGAGACCTAAGAAAAAGTAATTGAAACAGGATGAGAGACAATAAAAAAAGATTGGATGATTACTTTAGCACTAATCTGAATCGGGACATTTCCCATTATCAGGAAGTTCAGATACTCACAACAAACGGAGAGATTTAAGTCCGTCGAACGCCCTCTCTGGTATGCACCGCAGCCGGTTGTAGCTCAGAATTCTTTGCACACAGAATTAACATTTTAGTGCAGACACAAGGCAGATTTTTTTCCCCCAAGAAATCTTTGCATGCAGCAAGACATTTCAGAGCACAATCCTACATCTGACTGAGATAAGCAGGCAAAGCAGCAAACATAAACAGTTTAACACACTCATTCATATGCAGGTCTCACAAGGAAGTGATCTAGCACACCGATTGCGAGTTTTCTTCTTTTTTTATGTGCATTTTGTTTCTTTTATTTACAGCAGCTAAGAGAAAAAAACATTTATCACACTGGTGTGCAGACTATAAACTGGAGAAACTGCTCTCTGATGTATATATCATGTACTGTTTTCTCCAGTGCCTTCCACTTGTTTCCTGTTTTTTTTTTTATTCTTCTTTATATATTATTAAAAATGAAGTGAAGCTGTGAGCTAGTTCAAGGCGTCATCTACAACTGCGCTGGATCTTTGCTCTCCCTGCTGCTCTGAGTTGATGCCAGCTGTTAAGTGCCTCCGCCACTTCAACATTCATCTGTATACTTACTCATCGTTTCCCAGTTTTATATGTAATATATTTGTGGGACAAGGTGTTGAGCTCTGAGCCAGACTTTTACTCTAGTTTGTTGTTGTAACAAAGCAGCACTTTTAAACACAAGTTCTCTGACTAAAGTGAATTTTTGGAGTAGTTTAGGTGAAGCCAGTATTTTGTGATGTCGCTGGTTATTCCCCTGATTCTCTTAGGGCTGACTAACAATCACATGCGGTTATGTCGCCCTTTCTTGATTTCGGCTATGATTTTTTCAAGGCCTTCTTCTACTTGAGCATTTATGAGCTTCTCACCCACACAGTTACAAATGCGTGTAAATATACACACTCACACACACACCGCAAAGACAGATGTAAAGCCAGACTCACAGGGTAAGCAGCTCGGACATGTTACTGAGGCTGTGGTTGGACAACGTGCTGATCTGGTTGTTACTCAAATCACTGGAAAGGAAACAACAGATACATAAAACCCACACAGGCAGCACTGTCCATGCGTGAACAAACCCACACACGTGCACAGAATATATGGATTCTGTAATACTCCTCTTGTAGTCTATTGTACTCAGACTGTCACACCACATCGGGGCCAAAATGATTCAACACAGAGCAGAGTACCAATCTGTTAGTTTTGATGATTAAAAGCAAAGTGCAGGAAACACAGACCAAATCATAATCCTTAAGTGTTTTCTTTTTTGCTTTTAAAAGTGTGTTAACCATACTAAACTCGGCAAAGTGGGAGTTAATTATCTGTGTGAAAGTATACAATATCTCTCCACTGAGGTGCTACGGGTGCGACTTACATGAGTGTTAAGTGTTTGTAATTGGAGAGCTCCACCGGAACTTGAGTAAAGTGATTTCCATCCAAATACCTGAGAGTCAGAAAGAGAGCAAGGGAGACAAAGAGCGATGGGACACAAGGGTGATAGCGAGGAGGATTGGAAAACAAAGGGAGAAAATGAGAAGGGAGAATATGAAGTGTTAACCATGTGGGAAATTCCTCATATCCAGTGTGAGCAGTCATTACTGCTGCAGCCATAATAAACACTGGAGTTTAATATCCCCACAGGCGTCTCTCGCTCAGACATACACACATTCACGGGTGAGATCCTATCTCTCACTTTGTGACAATGTGCTATTAATCCAGCATATTAATTAAGTCTTTGTTAATACTGGAAGAACCCTGTCTCTCAAAGGAGAAACAGTAGAATGAATAAAAATACCACTAAAGCCGTTGTCTGATATTTAATTCAAGATTATAATACTCTGATCATTAGGGATTTTTGTTAAGCAGGACTTTATCTACAAAGTGTGATCAGAAAGTTTCAGGACTGATTAAAATTAGGCTTCATGGCTGAATACTGGTGCAAGACGGCAAGTACCGCAGTTTTAAATGGATGACTCAGGATTTGTTTTAATAGTTTTCACTTTTTAGAATTAATTCCACCGCACAAACATCAGAAGATCCTGATCGTTCTCCTCACCTGATGCACTGCTTCGGGGCTCAGAGACTGTGGACTGAGCTAAAAAAACACTCTCAGTGTTAAAGTCTCAGCTCAAGATCGTCTTAAATGATCTTCATCTACTGTACATGAATTTTTTTGGGTGAAACAGAATAAAATTTTTACTCTATGGATGTGTGAGAGCTGGTTTAAAATGCCAGGTGCACAATCGTAAATAGTCAGATCAGAAGTGGAAGTGATCCAGAGATGTACAAAGACAATCAAAATTAAAGAGGGGATAGTTTTTTGATTGTTATGGGTGCACAGCTATACCATTCAACATTATTATTGCAACATGAATCTCTTCACATGACTTTCTGAGAAAATGTGTTTTCTTTAAATTCACATTTCCTGTGTCTCTGTTTCGATAACCATGTGTTTCTATGGTTTTCCACCTTTCTGAATGAACATTTCAAGCTCCAGTGAGGTAAGAGATTGATTCAGATGCATAGTGTAATAAATCTGAGGTTTTCTGAAGTCAAAGAGGGACGTCTTCAACTTCCTTCATCCACACTAACTGTGCGAGCTCTCTGTAGGCACTACTGAAATCCACTCTGACTCTGACCTCTGCTATGGCCTCAATGTTCTCAGGGACAGCCTCTGGGGTGTAAGAGGACAGCATTTCTTGGCCACACTCACTCATTGTATCCTCCATTACATTGCTATTCTATCTCCACATCTGCACAGTCACACTGCAGTGATAATTTATCAAGTGTCTCATGATATTGCATCAGACGGCTGATGCAGACCCTGGACATACAGCCAAAGCTATAAAAAGTTAACTTTAGCCACAAGAAGAACAATGAGTGCTGAAGCAGGTGGTGTGGCCCCAAAGAGCACTGACCTTAACTGATCTTAACATCACAGATTCAATCTGGGATTAGCTACAGAGCACCAGTGCAGGATTGCATGCTGGCACGAACCACTGTTTAGATCAGATCCACTAAACGTTTCTGACCCTGGTGGATCAATTGTCTGTGTGAATGCTACTATTGATGAACCAAAGGATGCTCTACTGGTTTGTGGACTCTTCAGCTGCCAACTGTTGTTTAGTCTGTGGGTCACAGCTGGAGATTCAGCTCTAATTGTAATGAGTGTTGGGTCAGTTTGACTTAGAGTGGAATGTTTGTTCTCTTAACAAGATGTAGAAGTGCAAGCGGTCAACAACTAAAATCACTGATTGCTTTTGTCATTAGCAGGGAAAGTATTACGGAGCAGACTAAAAATAGTATCTCAAATTCCTGGAAGTGGACCTAATCTTTAATCGTTTATATTTCTTTATGTTATTGGGCACATTTCATGGGTAACTTTTTAATTGCAGCTTCTAAAATGTGGAGTTTGGTTAAGCTTTATACTAAAGGCTGTCGTTGTTATAAACTCACAGTTCAGTGGTCTCTTTGGGGAGGCCTCTGGGCAGCGTGGTGAGACCCTTGTTGCTGCAGCGGACCACGGTGTCCAGACAGGAACACTCAGCTGGACACCTAAGCACCGGAGAGCAGCTGTTCTCATCATTACCTGATGGTTAAAGTGATTAGGGATAAAAAAAAAAAAAAAAAAGGGTAAGATGTTTAAGAGAGACATGTGATATTATTATTTTTTGTCCATCTCACCATCTTCACAGGCAAAGTCCTGGACAGCTACATCCTGGATGGGGATCTCTTTCAAGAAGTAAGGATTCTGGCAGCGGGGGTTACCAGTGACGATGCGTTTCCTTCTCAACCAATCACCAAGCCAAGCCAGGTGGCAGTTGCAGTTAAAAGGATTAGCCAGAAGGTTTCTGGAGAGGAAGAAAGAGAGGAGATGAGGGTGCTCTGCAGTATCATTATTATTTTTTGCATTTATATTTTGTCACATTCTTGCATTGTATTCTTTACACTCACAGTGTGGAGAGGGAGTGTAGTGTGTCGAAGGCTCCGGGGTTCATGGAGGTAATCTGGTTGTCATAGAGTGAAAGCAGACGTACCGAACTCAAACCCACAAAGCTGCTGTTGCTCACACAGCTGATGCGGTTGCTCCTCAGCATGCTACCCACACACAGGAAAAAAGTGAATAAATTAACCTGTACTACTAAGTATACAGTATATAGTTAAACGTGTACCCGCAACATGTATATATTAAGTTTATACAGTTATTTTTATACCCTGGTGACATAATGCCTTATTTTCAGGTCTTTGCGGTAGTTAATAGAAATGAGCTAATAACTAATAAAACACACATAATTCCTTATAAAATATATGTACATAACACTACATAAGTCTTAAAGCTCATAAACAACACTTATTAACACTTTATAACTGTATAGGAATGTCAATAAAAGCCTTGACCTTCCTCTAGTTGTTTATGAGAGAAAATGCAATTGCACTTTTTGAGTTTAACTAATGGTTCATATTCAACTTAATAAGCTTTTAGTTTTGCTTTATTAAGATTAAAAATCATTTCTGCATTTGTTTCCTCGGGATCTCAGGGTCTTAATTATTATATATTAATTAACAGTTAACGGTGGTTTATTACCTGAACCCTGAAAAAAATGGCATGGGCCCTTAATTGTTGTCAAGGTAGATAAAATGTAAAATTATGTGCATTAATAACCATCTTTACAGCCATATAAGGATCTTATTACCTGTTAACTAAAGCTCATTACATAAACCTAAATATAGAATGTTACCTGGTGAATTATGCATGCTCACATTATTCTGTGTTTGACAGTGTCACAGTATGTGGGAGCGTCTTTGGATATTGCCGGCATACTTAATGCATATGCATATGTGTGAGGGTGAGTTTATACCCACAGTGTGCGGAGGCCACTGAGTCCCTTCAGCATGCGGTGGTGTATGTTCTCCAGTCTGTTGGAGGTCAGAATGAGCTCATTGACCCCTGAAGCTCCTTCAAATGTTCCCTCCTCTATGTCAGTGATACGGTTATTACTCAGGTTACTACACAGAGTGGGAAGCAGGAGGAAGGAAAGTAAGAGAGCAGCAAGAAAAGAGAGATGTAAAGAGAGGGTGGGAGGAGTATAGAGAGAAGCACACATAGTTCGTTTTAATTTCTATATCCGCATCTGACGCAGTTTTCCTCTGTGTGACCCGAGTGTGACTCCCTGATGTTACATCCTTGTTACGTTAAAGACATGTCTTACTCACATCTTCCTCAGCTGAGGCAGCTTTTTGAAGATCCCCGTGGCCTCGAGCACACTGAATTCATTGTTGTTCAGACGCCTGAGAACAGAGCAAAGTAGAGGTGGTTAGAAACAAAGAGAAAGAGGCTGTGAGGTTTCTTCTATCCCACACATAGATGCACTTTGTAACAGACAAACACAGCGGGACTCACAGCTCGGTGGTGTATTGAGGAATGTGATCAGGTATTTTGGTGAGTTTCTGGTTGGAGCAGTCGACGGTGGTGCCCTCGCAGCGACACTTTTCAGGGCAGGCCAGGTCTGCGAAGCAGTCGCCTCCTAGCTTACTACGGTAATCCTCGTTACCTGGTCACAATCATAACCACAGTGTCACTAAATGTGCAAGCGTCAAACCCCAGCATTTACTGGCACTGGTCCCGAAACACCAGCACAATAGCAGAATTTAGAGACACTGCTCAAGGGGTGTTGCTGCTTTTTTTATTTGTTCGACATGGGAAAAGAAGGCTGATTACAATCATTTGCAACATTCCCCATAAGCTTTTGCTCAAAATGCTGCATTGTGCATCGCAGCCTTAAAGGAATCAAAATAACAGGAAGCTACACAGACTGTGAAGATCAAGACAGACACACACAGACGCACATGCACTCACACGAGAACAAAGATATTAGAGGTTTTCTGCCCCGTCAGACTACAAACAAGCTGAGATCTCACCAGAAAAATGCTCATGCACATACAGGATGTCATCTATCATACTGTACAGACACTGAGGCTCTAACTCCAGCTCACACACATGCACTCACACACACTATTGCAGGGAGTGACAGGAGTTTGCTGTCTCTTGCGCCATGCTGTAGGGTTTTGCAGGGCCGTTCCATGGTGCTTGAAAGAACCATGTTCCACGATAGGAACCTGGCAGCCACATGGTTAGATCAAGCACAAAGGAACAACCTGCTCACTGACTGCTCCTCCGCTGGAACACAGGGGTGGGAAGGACAGAGGAGACAGAAGGAGGAGGAAGAGCAAAGGAAAAAAAGGAGCTGAGGGGAGAATGAAGTGAAAAGAGGGATAGGAGAGGAAGTGGGAGGAGAAAGGAGGAGAGAAGAACGAAGAAGCCACCTGATGCTGGAAATGTATTTAATTTGCAGCAAATAGAGAGGACTGAGAAGATCAATGATAAGGAAGAGGATATCAGACAAGGTGTTAAAAAAGGGGCAGGGAGAGAGGGAAAGACTGGAGGAACATCTACAGACGTCTACATCACAGAAAGCAGAGCAGGAACAGGGCAGCTGTTACGGAGGAGTGGGAGGAGAGTTACAGCAGCACTGAATGCAAGAGAAGCCCTGACTTCTGGG
>VUQR01022729.1:5408-23900 GCA_015108515.1 Hemichromis elongatus | reverse complement strand
GTAGAGTTCTCTTGTTCTAACATACAGAGCACTACATGGCCAGGCCTCAGATTATTTATCCGAGCTTCTTATAAACACACTGCTGCTCGTCGTCTCCGCTCACATGTCGTTCCCCGTACACGACTGAAGACAAAAGGGGGCGGAGCCTTTCAGTCTGTTGCACCGAGGCTGTGGAATAGTCTACCTCTACAATAACGTCTGCTTGACTCTGTGGATTCTTTTAAAAAGCAGTTAAAAACTTTTCTGTTCAAACAAGCCTTTTGCTCATCCATGTATTTTATATCTTTACATTTGATCTTCTGCATTGTGTTTGATGTCTGTTGATTGTACCGTCTATTTTAATATTTGTGTACAGCGCTTTGTGACTGCCTGTCTGTGAAAAGTGCTAAATAAATAAACTTTACTTACTAATACTGTTGATGACTTTGTCTTTTGGTCTTTGTCTTTGCACAGTAGTCAGATGGCGAACACACAATTCTATTTTGTTCTATTCTACGCTGTTCCAGTCTATGCTGTGCATGCAGACACGTTCAGGAAGGTTTAATATGAATTTTGCCTCTGTGAAATGACCCGAGGGAGCTGAGGTGTGCAGCGTTGAGGGTGGTCTGTGCCTGTGCAGCTAGCCTGGAAACACCCTCAAATGATCCTAAAGGTCTTCAGAGCTCGACTTTATTTTTATAGGTGTGAGAGGCTTCAGGGAGTTCATCGAATGTGGTCTCTATGGGGAAAGAGTTTAAGGTCAGGTTCTAGAAATGGTCACCGACGTTTCTCGGCGTCTGCTGCAGAGTTATGCAGCTTATCTGAGGTTTATTTGTATAATTCAGTCGAGCTGTGTGCGTTTCATGCTGTCAGCCACAGACGGCCGGGCCAGAACCCAGACACTGATAAGAAATGATAAAGTGTTCATGGAGCGCTCCTCAGCTAGCATCCTGCAGTGTGGTCGCTCCTTTCTGCAGCAGCAGTCATGCCGGAGCGGGCAGCGGCGCTGGAGCCGTGCGTCGATGCGCCGCATTCAGTCAGACTCGGAGCGCTCGGATATCAGTGAGCTTCTCTTTCCTCTCGTCCAATCAGCTTCTGTTTATTTCCCTTCTCGCATCACCTCAGGTGTCCTGTGACAGATCCTGTTTTCTGCACGACCGCTTCCAGCAGGAGCATCGAGCTTTAGAAGGCCCAAGCCCAGGCGTGAGGTCGCCTCCGCCCGTGCAACACATTCGTCAGTGCAGCTCGCTCCTTCCTTTAGTTCAGATAAAGAGCACAAAATTATTGTTCTCTAAATCCCACATCACCATCTTTCCCTTTTCTCTTTTCCCTGTTGAGGCGATATTTGTGTAGCTGCGGGTTCCTCTGCGGACAGACCCGAGGTAAATTGCAGTCAACAGTATTTATTCTTGCACACGGGGAAAAATTAAACACAAAGCCGTGCGTCGTGCTGCTGCACGGCTGGCACAACTTTAACAAACACTATCAGGGCGAGCAGACGTGCCACACTCTTCTTCTGCTTCAAATTCCAGCACAGCGCTGCAGATAAAGAGCACAGAGAGAGAAACGAGCCAACACGCAGCCGAGGAACCGCTGGCGCTGTGACGCAGCTCGGCTCCAGCCGAGCCCAATGAGAAGGCTTTTAACAGGAACACCAGGAATTCGTGTTGTTGTGTGAAAAGTGAAAGCGCGTTCCTGACAATGCAGGAATCTTTGACAGTGTCCACACACTGTAAGCGGCGGCGTTAGTATTTCAGGAATAATGATGCGATCAGAGCGCCGACAGCTCGGCACGCACAGCGACACGCACTGCTGCTGCTCTTTGAAAGTCTCCCAGAAACATTCATGCTTCTGTTTGATCTGCTGCCTGCAGGGTTTCACAGAGGTAGAAACAGTACCAGGACCCAGATGGATGTCCAACATGTAGCCTGAGTTTTGACTCATAAAATACTGCATGTTTGCCGGCGTGCTTGCATCAGAAATGCATTCAGCATCCCTCGGCTTCTCCTCCGAGGCATCATTTTGCCGCTTTGATTGTTCGCTGCCCCTCCGGCAGCAGCGGAGGCACAGTCTGAGTGTATCTGACTGTTTTTCTCTCGGTGCGTTCAGACTGCACGTGGTGGCTGTGCTGCACAGTCAGGACTTGGCAGGCGGCGCGCTGCACCGTCACTGTTCACAGACTAAATCATTCATTCAGCAACTGCTTATGTAATCTCAATAAGAAACCCTCCATTCATATAAAAGGCGCCTGCTGATGCATGAAAGCTGAGCGCGCTCGACGCAGTGATGGCATCTGTGAAGCAGCTGAATCACTCTTCCTGCCCACGGAGACGAGACGCTCCATCGTGACATCTTCCCGTTTCCATTCGTGCCCGACCAGGTGATCGCCCCGCCCCGAGTGCACCTCACAGCTTTACGTTTCTTCACTGGCTCACAATCGTTTATTCACCTTTTACTGTTGAACTACATGAGGAAGAGTTGCTGACCGCTGATGACTCCATGTGATAGGAGAGGGTCCGCTGGCAGGAAGTGTGAGGCCTGCAGATCTACTTTGTATTTTAGTGTTGTGTTCTTCATCAGAGATGCTTCACAGTCATCAATCAAATCTCTTTTCTAAAAACAAGCTGTAACTGAGCAGCATCGAAGGTCTCGAGCTGCTGCCGCTGATCGTGTTCTGATCAGCGGTCTTCCTCATGTGGCCACAGCTGCTCCGTGTTCTTCTCTCATTCTTTTGTGTTTATCATACAAATGAATGTGGCTGCAGTCTCAGTGTTGTAGCTCTCAGCAGGCAGTAACGTGTATGTACAGTTATGGTTATGGAGGCCTGAAGTTTCCATCCACTCATGGTGGCCGGCAGCGATGCTGCAGCACACTCACTGACTTTGAAAATTGTGCTTATTTAGGTTTTAATCCACACTGGGTCAAACGTATACATACAGCCATGCACCGCGCTGCAGTGGCTCGCATGACTGAGGCCAGCTGGTAGTTTGCAGGACTCGTTGCACCGAGCGGGGAGTCCGAGGAACTCTCTTTACACAGGTTGGGAAGGAAATCGTTTCCGTACAGCTGCAGACTCAAGATCATCAGTTCAGTCAGTAATAAGTTATTCTGATGTGCTGAAGTCAGGAAGAAGAGCCACACTGTCACATGATGACATCACATGATGACGTCACATGATGAGGTTAGTGTCAGGCACAGTTTAAAGTCAGAGCTGTGAAACGTCAGTGTCACGACTCCTTTATTTAACCCTGACAGGAAGCTCCTCCTATCGCCCGATATTGAATGTAATGCAATAACAGCTTTATTTAACAAGCATCTTACCTCCGCGCTCGTCTATACGTCAAAGTGAGTAACTGAATCTCCGCGGCGCAGCGTGCAGCGACCGAGGCTGCACATTCAGATGAAGCCTGGTTTTGGTTTTCAGTTCGCAGCAGCATCCTGTGATACGAGACCGCCCGCTCGGAAACGGGACACCTGCTCCTTCATTACATGAAGCGAGGGAAACTGGAGATGGCGTCCAGGCTTGATTTAAAACCACATCCTCTGTTATCACATCAGAGCGCTGACGCCATCGTTTGTGGAGCCGCTCGACGGCTAACGGCGCCCTTTGGTTTGACACGTGCTGCTCGTAGCGTCTGCTGTCCATTCTCACTGTTTCTGCTAAAACATGAATGCCTCAAACACGGCGATTTATTCTCACTCGTCCACACGTGCACGGCCCGTCATGCTGCTGAGGCTTTGATACAGACGTGTGTGCTTCTCATGAACGTTTCACACGTTTATCACTGTTTTATACGTGAACGTGTTCACGCCTTTCAAACACGGACATCACTCCTCCTACTGCTACTCCTCGTCCTAATAGTACTAATAATTTAGTTTTTGTGGGAAAAGTTGAGTTTAATTGAATCTTGATAAACACGATCTTGTGTTCCAGTCAAACGTGTGGATTTTGAGGGTTTTGAGTGGATCTGAATGGGAGGCACACTGATTCCTGACTGGAAACCAAAGATGTCTGAGTTGGTGTTTTTATGATTGATTGATGTCTGAATGTGTTTTTTCCCTCTTTGTCTGAAAGCACTTTGTGCTCAGTGTGTGCCGGTTTTTCAAAATGACAAATTTAAAAGGCAAATAACGTTTCCTGTGTTGTGGACGAGCGGCTGTTTTGACCTCCAGTCGATTCTAATTGTTCAGCTTGATTTAATATTCACTGAAGTGCTGCATAGTAACGAGGGCCGCTGTCCTTCAGCTGCAGGTCCATCTCAGCAGAACCTTCTGGAGTGTCCTTCAGAGAGTACCTGAGTTCCTGTGGCCTCAAAGCATCCGCAGATCTCAGATCAGCCACGTCCAGCCATAGTTATAATACTTATGTGAGCGGCTCAGCAGTGATTCCTTTGGTGATTTCATTCATGATGTTTTTCATCCTGTGGACATAAAGCAGCAGGATAAAGAATCTGCTGCTTCAGGAGGAAATAAACTCACACATTCATAAACCTGGAGATACGTCCAAATATGCACATGCAGATATGAAGGGATTAACATTCAGGAAGAAATCATTCAAGTCGTCCAGCGAGATCAGACTAGAGGTAAACATGCCCCACATGGTGTGTGTCCCTGCTTTGGTAATAATCAGGCTTGACACGAACACGTCAGGCTCTGATCCACCACAGCTTTGCTGCTCACCGGCGTCTCTTTGGCCTTTTGGTGCCTGTCGGCTGTGGGCGGAGCTCACAGGAGAAGCTCCGCCATCCTGCTCCAACCAGATCATCTCTGTCTCCAGTCCAGAGAACACACGAGCACTGATCCTGTTCCTCAGCAGCTCAAAGCTGGTTCAACACAGATCGTAGCATTCCCGTAAGCTGACAGCACGATATCGTTTGATGTAGTCTGTGCTCAGAGGGCGAAACGAAACGGCTGTGTCTGTAGCACAAACTTCACAAGTAAACGGACGAAATATGTTTTTATTCTCACGAAATCTCTGATTGACAGCAACAGTGTACTGTTACAGTACTGCAGTACACACACACACACGGAAATAAAAATCAGGTAACTAAGCAACAGAGAGGACACAAGCATGTCGGACCACACCAACAAAACAAAGTGCTGAATTGGTGTAAAGAAAAGCTGAAGCCGTGCAGGGCTGCAGGACCGAGCGTGTGTCTGTGAACGAACGGCAGCCCGGCGGTGGAGGGATGATGATCCGAGTCCGCGTGAGGCCGTCTGTCCCACAGCTAAAGCTCGGACCAGTCCGGGTCATCGGCAGGACAAAGATCCAAGCTCAGCATCACATCTCCAACAGAACAGCTGCAGTGGTCCAAAGTCCAGACCTCAGCCTGTGCATGAATGAACGCTGCAAACCTCAAAGAGCTGAATCTACGCTGTGAAGAAGAGAGGACCAAACTCCTGCACAGCGATGAGAGACTGATGACGTCACACAGGAACCATCCCTGCTGCTGAGGGAGGATCTGCGGCTGCTGGCTCACGGGGTGGACTGCATCTCAGTAGTTAAAGAGCTTTGCAGTGAGAACATTTCCACCTGTGCCACAAAGGATCATCTCAAAGCTATAGTCAGTCCAGTGTTGGTGAATAAACCACTCGCCGTATAATCCAGCTCTGTGCAATAACAAGACGAATATTTGGCCTCAGCATGAGGACAGACCGAGTTTCTGCCGGAGGCAGCGACAGGTCGGCTCCCTCGAGTCCTCGTTGGAGTGTGGCGTAGCAGCAGGGATGTGTGCTCTCTGTAGGAGGTGGAGCAGCTTTCATTGATTACTGTGGCAAAGCTTAGGTGGTGCACGCTGCAGGTCTGTGACCAGGATGCATCAGGTCTCCAGATTTCAGCTTTGGCCCCAGATCAGGACTTGGGGCATCAGCATGTAGGAGTCTGTCAGAACCTCATGCTCACTGTAGCGCTGTCGTTTCTGAGAAACAAATATTATCAGTCAGTGTTTTATGCCTGAAATGCTCCAATGCTTCACCAGACTGAGTTTAACGTGGGGAAGTCTAGCCATAATTTAAGGAAACGGTGAGGAAGTGTTTGATTCCTAAGGTCTGAACTACGTCACCAGTGCAAGGATGGTTTTGTCTTTATCCTTTGTGAGGTGACAGTTTTAGCGCCATGTCAGCTGTATGAAGCTAAATGCTTCAGTAATTAGCATGTTACCAGCTCCTCATTAGCCACCTGTGACTGTCACACTTGATGTTGGGTCACGTTGAGCGAAGCGCTGTAATGTGGACACATCGTTTCTACTAAAAGAGCGCTGCTTCCTGCAGTCACGGTCGTCTGCAGAACTCGGATACGTGATAAAGTTGCTGTTCGTGCTCCAGAGGACATCGCTGCAGAGGTCAGCGGCGGTGCACGAGTGAAACGGTGGAAGGAGCAGTTTCACATTAGTTTGACCCCGATTGTTTTGCCTCAGGTGAAGTGTTAAAGGCCTCTCTGGACTGAGCCAATGAAATGACACAGAATGATGGATTAATGTGGGTCAGTCACACTGAGGTGAGATGTGGACAGTCTGCAGCTGCCGCTCCAGTCCTGCTTCTCCTCCATCACCTCTATTTGTTCATTCTCCTCTGGACCTGGGACCGCTGCTTTCTTTACTCTGTGTGCTTGTCTTTCTATTTATGTCTCTCCTTTATTAATCTTCTCAGTGACTCTGTCAGGTTCTCTGGGCTCGGTGAATGCTGTGTGGGAATCCCTTTGGCAGTATGTGCACTCACTGTTAGGCTTTTCTCAGACCTTACAAAGCTTCAGCAGACATTAATCCCCAGGCAGGAGATGTCTCTTCAACACACAGCAACCCCCAAAGTCCTGCAGTATAAACGCATCAGCGTCCTGTTCGACTTCACAGGCTTCCTCTCGAAAACTGAAAGTACACGACGCTGGAATTAGTCCAGCAAACACAGCTGAATGCTTATTTTTATGCTTCAGGTTTGTTTCCTGTGTTAATGTGTAGAAACATGCATACAGTCCAGAATCAGACTTTATCAATCCCAGAGGGAAGTGGAGTAAGTTAAGTCATCATCCTCGATGCAATCGAAAACTTCAGGCTGCTCGTGTGGACGCTGCATGCTGACCACTCTTGTAGTTTTCCTGCTGATGATGAGAGCTCCGCCTCCTAAGACCCGCAGCGTAAACAGCGGCGTTGAGATTGTTTGTTCGGATGGACGGCTGATTCTCTCCGATGGGGGAGGCGACTGGCTGCAAAGCCATCTGGGTGAATATGTGCATGTTGTGATGTGAGCCCCCCCTCTGTGAACTGTAACGTCTCAGCTGTAGGTTTGCCTTCCTCACCATGAAATCGATGTTTCTGTGGATGAGGAGATCGTCACGTTTTTCTGTACAGGATGTTGATTAGTTCTGAGCCATTTGTGTTTTTGGACTTTACCTGGATGGATGATTTGAGTTTTAGTTCTCTGTTCAGTCCGTAACAGAAAAAGGAAATTACTTTATCAATGACCTCCTTTTCAGGAAGTTATTATGAATAATATGTTGCAGACGTGTGGAGCTTTGTAGTCCATGTGTGGTTTCTTTCTAATTGCCAGATGAGGGTAAATGTGAAAGATGGAAAGAGGAGTGTTTATGCTTGAGTGAAATTTCCATCAGGCCGTCAGAGCTGCTGCTGCAGGTAATCAAACAGTCAGACGATCAAACAGCGAAACAAAGACGCTGTTCGATCGTCTGACTGGGACTGAAACTGTCACATTATTTCAAGCTGTTTGTTCTACATGCAGCCTGGTGTGATCTGATGGGTTAGCATCCACAGAGTCCAGCTGAGTGTGTTTGAACCTGTCAGAGCCTAACCAGCTGAGCCTGAGGTACAGATGGAGTGACTGTGATATTTGAAGGCTGAGCATGTGATGTGTGTGATGGGTTGGGTGGTGAAAGGGTGAAAACTCATAAAAACCATAAAACAAGTTCAGGGAATTTAAAGTTCCATGAAGTGATGAAGCACTTCTGTAGAAACACTAACATGTCATCTGCATATCAGCTGATCTAATGTTATCTGTTCAACAACTTTGATTACTGTTTAAATCTAATCACAATTGTCCACCTCACCAAAATAAAACTTTATTTATACAGCGCCAAATCACAACAACAGTCACCTCAAGGTGCTTTATGTTGTAAAGTAGACCCTACAATAGTACATACAGAGAAAACCCAACAATCATATGACCCCCCTATGAGCAAGCACTTTGGGGACAGTGGGAAGGAAAAACTCCCTTTTAACAGGAAGAAACCTCCGGCAGAGGGGCGGGGCCTCTGCTGCGACTGGTGGGGTGAGAGAAGGAAGACAGGATAAAGACATGCTGTGGAAGAGAGACAGAGATTAGTAACAGGTACAACTCAGTGCAGAGAGGTCTGTTAACACAGTGAGTGAGAGGTTGAGGGTTCCCATTCTGTCATAGCGGAGTACCCGGTGCAGCTTGAAATGAAGCGCAAATTTAAATAGATGTGGAGGGTTTTTTCCTCGTCTCTTATATGTTGGGTTTTGAGTGTGACCCACAGTATTCTCAGTATTGTGCCTGGATGCAAACCATGTAAACAGTGAGTGAGCACCACGGCGAACAGGAAACACAAGTCAGCTGGGAATTTTCAATCGCTACACTTTTACTTCATAAACCTGTCAAAAGAGAACATAGTGGGAATTCTCAGATGAGCACAGCCGAAGCTGCAGTAGTAAAGTCAGGTACGTACCTGTGCGTAGAAACAAGGAAACACCTTAATCGGCCTCGGTGGCGGTTTGGACCGTCGCCCGTCACAGCTGCTGACCTGAAAGTGTGTGCTGCATATTAATTACAAACTTCAACTCTTCTCTACATATTAGGTTAGAAAGGAAGTTTTTTTAACATCTGAATGACATTTTGAAGTTTTCTATAGTTACACAGTTTTAGATCATTGTTGGGTTTGCAGCATAAACAAGATTCCCTGCACGCTCAGCTGGGACTGCCTATTACGCTTTTATATGAGAAGTAAACAGTGAAACCAATCCTTCCCCGAGCTGAAAGTCAGAGTATTTGTTTATTTGTCCGAGGTGGTAAATAACTCAGAGCGCTGCAAACGTGCTAGCTGTGTTCACTTTGCATCGGTGCAGAGAGCTGAGAGTAATTACACGCTAGCATCGTTCAGTTACAAAGTCAGTCGTTGCCTGATTTTCTCTTCCATGTCGGGACACGTGCTCAACATTTAAGCGACACACGTTTCCACACCTTGTGTGAGTAAAAGCCTTCTGTGGGTGACTTTAATCACCGTGCTGGTCTATGGGTGTGTCTCTGCTGGTCGACCAAACAAACGCAGGCTCGCGTACGCTCGGTCAAAGCATGTTGCCTGGCAACCCGACCCGCTGTTTGACTGCGGCTGTCGCCAGCTTGAGCCTTCAGGAGATGGATGCAGGTCATTACTACCAGAGTGCCATCGTCACTCTGTCAGTATGTAAATAAGATGCTTGAAAATTCTGCTGCACGTGTCGCCACGCGGAGCTGAACGACCAGCACACAGCTTAATACACCGAGTCTGCCGTGTGTTCCCGTTGGCTGGTCACCTTCAGAAGGGGATACTCAAACCTGACTTACCCTTACCGTTGTGCCACCCCTCCGAGGTAAACACTAAGTATGGTGTCCGAGATCGCTGGCAGGTCGGAGCAGCTGGGAGAACTTCCTGTCAGCAGACGTGAGAGCGCCGAGAACCGCGGCACCTCTGACGAGTCGCTGTCAGCATCCATCACGTTCCCCGCCTGGCGCTCACCTCCGTTTGCAGTTAGTTTGTTCCACCGATGCGCTCCGCCATCCCAGCGTCATTACAGCTGTCAGGCCTACCTGTCAGAGCGTTCTCGCCTCTTCACCTGCTCTGTGGGCGGAGGCGAGGACGTGCGGTGGGTCACATGTGGAAACACCATCTTAGCCCTGACCCCCAGGTGCAACCCGTTTCCAGAGACCCCCCCCCCTTATAGGGCAAAGCCGACAGGAAGAGGCCGATGACGAATGATTGATAATTGGAGGGAAACGGCCTCAGCACACGGGCTGATGTAATCGGATGGAGCTGAGCTCATATTTGATTGCCTGAAGCCCGTTTTCTCGTCTTTGGGACGCGTGCGCGTGGGAAGCTGCCAGAATCACACCTCACGCCTTTGGGACATCATTATGAAGACAATCAGCCTGAAATGACTGTCAGGGCTTCCGATTCCACATTAGCACCAGCAGCTGACTGATGCCTCACGCTGCTCTCTCACTAATTTGAGTTTGAATCACACGACGTTTGAATCAGTCAGTGAGTCTCATGATGGGGAGAGCTGCTGCTCTCAGCTCAGCGCTGTGACTCAGTGTTCATCTGAGGCCTCGGTGTTCTTACTTATTTAAAAGTGCGTTTTTGGCAGGTTTGTCTTGCTTGCAGCTTGAAGGAGGAAGCTATTTAGAGCTCAGTCTGGTTCGTTTCACGGTGCTGCTGTCTTTGTGCTTCATTGAATAAAGATGAATAAAAACAGAGTTTGAGGGAGATGCTCTTCTGTTTTAAGACGTTTTATCAAGGAAGTGCAAACCTGGAGGCACTTCTCACGTTTACACAAAACCACTCCAGAGATGAGTTCTGTGATCATGAAGAGATCGTCATATTCAGCCACTCGTGGTTTATTTGAAGGTATTTGGTTTGTTTTACTAAACGATTACGTGAACGAGTTCTCCACCCGTGTCCATCTTTTCCACTCCACGGTGCCTGAGCTGGGTCGCCGGCCCCGGCACGGCTGCCCACAGAGACCTCCTGATGGATGAATCCTCCCCTCTGCTCGTCCTGGTCCTGGCTCTTTTACCTGCTCTTTTATATTTGTGGTCGTCTGTTTAAATGTCTGGCCATGCTTAGGTTAGTCTGCCCTTCCTGTTAGTTATCGCTCCCCACTTCACCGTCTTTAGTTTTATTTCCTCGCGGTGTCCACACGGTGTTAACGTGTCCCAGCTGTTCCACGTTCCCCCAGTCAGCCTTTGTGTATTCAGAGCCCCGTCCTCTGTTATTATGTCCCTGCAGGTTTTATCTCCAGTGTGTCTTCTGTTTATGTCTGTGGACTCACTCTTCACCCAAATAAAGCTTTCGGGTCCACGTTTCTCCACACGTGACACTGGTCTGGTTACCCAATCAAACCTTCACTTTGGAGGCAGCACAGCTTAGCAAACTAAAGAGGTGAAGCCGAATCCATCACACCTGTTAAGTTGAGGAGAAAATGGACCTCGTTACCGACGCCGTTAATCTGGACTGCTGCTCGCCGTGTCTGCGTGCAGACTGCGTGGCCTCTGTTTCTGCCGGGGAAAGCAGAGGCTTCGTGGAGAAGGACTCAGTGGTGATGGTGTCCAAACACAATCACACAGAGTGGGCATCCAGGTCTTCCTGACTGTCTCCAGGCAGATTTCACACGTGGCCCTTTTCTATTCTGACGTCGTCTGGCTCGTGGACACTTATTGTCCGTCTCTGCCTCCTCCGTTGGTCACACATCATTGGCTACCTATCCCGTTCAAGCAGACCGGGTCATCGCATTATGTTCAGGCAATCATCCTGTGAGTTCAGTTTTATGGCTGTGAAATGTGCTCGGCTATTCTTGGCCCTTCGATTATATGATTACACTGAAAATATCCTCTATTATTTCCAGCAAACTGGATTTTTCGAAGGTACTTCAAATTTATAACCCGTTTATGAAACTGACATCTGTGATTTCACAAGGTTTAAGTGAACTGTTACATCATCTATATTCAGTAATGAATAAATTTGTCACATTAGAGTTGATTGATCGTTCAATTAAAAACAGACCTGCACTTTTCTCTTCATTTAGCTTCTTTCTCTGCATTATTTAAAGCTCTGGCGTCTCCACCGGTCGGTGAAGCAGTGGCGCTGTCAGCAGTCACAGATGGTGAGTCATCCTGAAGACGGGGCCGAGGCGCTTGCATGACGCGTCACGATTGTCAGGTTAAATTATCCAACTGTTATTAAAAAATCACATATTTGTTGTGATAGGGCTTTTCCCACATTCTTTGCCTGAAGCAAACTCCTCCCACTTTAAATCAACCTTCTTTTGATTGGCTGCCCCTCGTGACGTCATACAGATCCAAAAGTAGAAAAAAACGTTGGCGTGGCTGGGATTAGGTTATTTAAAACATCAAGCATCTTTGAACAATAGCACTCAGGATTTGGAGCTACGGTAGCTCAGCAGGTCATCTGATTATTGGAAGGTGGGTGGTTCCATCCCTGCGTGCCAAAGTACCCTTGGGCAAGAATGAACCCAGAGTTGCCGTGAATGTGTAAATGAGGCGTGTTGTACGAAGCGCTGTAGAAAAGTGTGACACATGCCAAACAGAGCGTCATCGTCAGGTTTACAAACTGGTGGTACATCTGGACACGCTGTCGGCTGCGGTTACCTGAATCTTAGTTTTCATCCCAGCTGATCAGCTTTGACTGTTCAGCGTCGCCGGTGGACAAAAACAGCAGACGTACCAAAGAAATGTGTAACTACTGTTACTATGGTTACGAGCAGGCTCATTTTCAGGAGGTTTGCGTTTCTAACAGACAGTGAACTGAGTCTCCAGGTGGTCTGTAGGAGCCAGTCGGCTTGAAGGAGTTACAAAGCTGGATGGTCCACGCCTGCGTGGAGGTAACGAAGCCACAGCAAGACTGTGGGTTTGGACAGTGAGCACATTATGATCTCAGAGGCTGTTTGTGTGCCTAAAATTGATCAAGCTTTATTGAACCTGAGCATGAGTCACCGCCTTAAACTGAAACCAGTTCCTGTGAACGTTCTCAATCTTTCCAAACAGCTTTCATGGCTGTCCGGTTTCAGAGCATGAATTACAAAGTCAAGCGTTGGTCTCCGTGCTGACGTCCTGCAGAGGGAGCTCCTGTCAGTCATCCGTCAGTCCGAACGCTGAACCTGACGCGTAGGCACTGACGCTGCATCGCATACGAGCCGAGGAAAATGAGCCCCGGCAGCACTGCGACGCCGCAGGCTGAAAATTCAGCTCCATGCCTGAGAAAACGGCGTGTTCAGGATTCACGTCGAGTCCGGCTGTTGTTGAGGAACAGTTTGGATTTCAAAGTGTCTGGAAGTCGAATTTAAGTTGACCTTCAACTTGCTCCCTTTAAATAAACTGGATCTGTTTGTCCCAAAGTTCTCGGTTTGGTCTGATTACAAACAGTCTTCAGACAAACAGCTTCAAACTTTTTAGATTTGCTGAAACTGAAACTCTGTTTGGTAAACTGTGAGGACGTGATGGCTGATACGATGCATTTCTCTGCTCTGCAGCTGAAACACTTAAAAGAGTTACTTGACATTTCCAATCAGGAAGTCAGCGACGCTCAGAACGCCTGGAGGAGCTTCATTTATCTGTGCAAACAATCCACTGAACTCTGCGCTGCCTTCGCTCGTCATCACAGCCAGAAATATCCCGATGATGCATCGCTGTAAATGTCAGGTGCAGTCAGGTCGTCGTCGCGCTTCACTTCGTTCATTGCAGTGCTTCAGCTTTCTGATCAGAGACAATAGACGGCCTCCGTGCATATGTGAGGCTCCGGCACAGAGCAGCATGGACTCTAACAGCAGGGACTAACTTACATGAATCAGAAGTGTTGCAGACAAACTGGGAGAAGCTCATAAATGGAACGTGCGGAGTTTCTGGCTGCTTTGCTCTCTACAATCCTAAACCAGCCACACAGTTGTAAACAGACCGAGGTCATCGCTCTAACATCCCCCATCCAGCTATCCATACATATGTCCACCCTTCTACATATCCATCCTCCAGCCACATCCTTCTCTTCTTCTCGGGGCATACTGAGATGTTCCCAGGCCGCTCTGGAGCTGTCTGAGGCTCATGTCCAGAGCAGCTCACCTAGGAGGTGTCCTTGTTAGGAACAGTGGAGTATGGGCTGTCTGAGCAAAGTGCTCATCCGACGGCTTTCATAGGAAACTGATTTCTGCTGCTTTTATCTGTGATCTCATTCTTTATACATCTCACTTTATAATCTAAGGTAGACTCTACAATATTACATACAGAGAAAAAACCCAAGTTATTGGAGCCCCTATGAGCAAGCAAAGAAAAACCCTCCAGCAGAACCAGGCTCAGGGAGGGGCGGGGCCATCGGCGGCGATGGAGTTTCATAAAAGCAGATTTTTTCCCTGATGATCCGGTTTGAGCCCCTCGTGACTATAAAGAAAACAAAAGTGTAATAAAAGCAGCTCTTTGCTGTCACACTCGACCGTCTGTCACTGTTCATCTAACCTCAGCCCCCTGCTGAGGCTGCCGGCGCTGTCACCGCGCGTCAGGTCGTGTTTCCTGCCTTTCTGCTGCTTCTCGCCAGCACTCTCGTATGCCTTAAACATGTCTCACAGGTGAGGCAAAGATAACAGAACCTAATCAGACCCAAACTCCTGTCGCACGTTCCAACTCAGAAACCGTCTCCTGTCACTCAGAAGTAAACCTCAGCAGCTGCAGCCATCAGAGCAAAGACAATAACGTCGAGGAATCGGAGAGACCGCCGCTGTGACTAAAACGCCACGTCAGACCCTGACTGAGCAGCTCGCACACGCTTCATACGTCGGCCATTTAAACTGAAGTTGTGCTTCAGCATGCAGGAGAGAGCATTCTGCACATTCCCACTAATCTAATGTGCCATTTGACATGACTTGACCTTGAAGGAAGTCTGTTAGGTCTCCATGCGCTCCAAACATGACGCTAACGGGGCGATCGGTACGTTAGCGTCACGCCGGCGGGGCCGGACGACGTAGCGGCGTGTGACGAGTTGGGAGCGAGGAGCGGGTGGCCCGGCCAGCGGGGCGGCCTGTCGTGACCCCTGTTCTGACACATTTTCCCCTGTTTGTGTTGCCGATAGGCAGCATCCGATACCAGTTTGAACTCTGCCCGTGGCCTCCGATACCAGTCTGCATAATGGTGCGTTTGTGTTGGCCTGCTGGGACAGAATGCCGGGGTCCAGACAGCCTTTGTTTGCAATTAGGGATTCCCACTGAGGCCTTTACAGCCAGACGGGACGCTTTCTTTTTTTCAGGCTCAGACACAATGTGAGGTTGGAGGCCGTCCTCGCTGTTTACGCACTCTTCTTGTGTGTGTGCGTAAACTTGTGGCCACGCTTGGGTGAGCAGAACAGAGAAAAGGGGTTTGGACGGACAGGGTGGGTGTGAGGCTGGAGGGGCGTGTGAGAGCACACAATGGCTGCAGTCTTTTTCTCACTGTTATAATAAAATAATGTGAAGCGTTTGCTCTCCGAGGCAGAGCTCGCAGAGGTGCACGGCATGTCTACACGATGCTATAGAGGAATTATTTTAGGAGCCTGCTGTAAAGGTCCAACTGCTCATTAAAAAGTTGGGCTGAGCAGCAGCCAAAGGTTAAGTCAGAGGCGCCAATCTCATCTTTGTGGATGACACACAGCCTCGTATGACCTCATGGGGAACAGACCAGTAAAACCAGTGCACAAAAACCAATTAAAACCACCTCCAGCCCTCTTGGCTGAAACATGATGTCTCTGACCTGCAACACAATTACAAGAAAACAGAAGAGTCGATGAATCAGTGCTTCTGAAAAGTGGAATTCGAGACAGATTTTATCAGTTGGCCGGAAACCCACAAACCAACAGGCTACGGCTCAATTATGTCAGACTCCGCCTCGATCGGTCGCTGTGGTTCAGGAACCAGCCGATGGCCTTCACTCTAACACAGTCAGCTTGGATGAAAAAGTCTTAATGGCTTAATGAGCCAAACTGAAAACCTAATAAAACATCAGATGTGTACACAGAGAAGTGCTGCGTGGCTGAGGCCATGCGTGGACTCAAGTATGGAGACAGGCCCGGACCGCATCACTGTAGCCGTGTCACGTTACATCTTAATTTTACTGCTAAATGTCCGAAGATGATGATGATGATGACGTCACCGTCACGGTCCTGGGTCGTGTGACCCTGCGTGTTCGTGTTTTCTTATATTTTGATATTCATTGTTTATGTTTTAGTCTCAGTCAGGATTCCAAGCTCGTTTCTGTTTTGCCTCGTTATGGTGCTGACGTCCCCCTCACCCTTCTTTGGTTTCATGTCTGTGCGGTTCCTGTTATCTAGTTCGTGTCGTGTTTGCGTCTCGTCTTGTTTTATTTTGAAAGTCTTGTTTCTCCAGGCGTTTCCAGTCTTTGTCGGGTCGTCGGTGTTGGCTCCTCCACGTCTCGTCACAGTTACCATAGTTTAGTTTCCTCATTCTGTCTTGTGTCATGTTGTTGATAGACGGCCATAATAAAGGCTCGCCTTTCGTCACCTCGCTTTTGTCCCGTGTCTGCGTATTGGGTCCGCTTCATCGTCACACCGCATACGTTTCAGTATCTCAGTTATCTCGTTCTGATGATCAGTGTGATCATTGCACAGCCATTAATGCACCGCAAGCGTCCTCATCATGGACATTTGTTAAAGCCGTTCAAGCAGAGCGGCGTGTCTCTGGAGAAGTGGAGGTTGGGAATAAAATCCCTGATTCACATGTTCTCACCTCTCCCTTCTTCTTCTTCTGTGAAAATCCTCGTGGATGGGCCAGGACTTCCTGCTCTCTGTCCATCTCTGTGACAGAGGGCTGAGAGTCCCGCTGGACGTCTCGCCCAGAAATACATTTGTTCCCTGATGCTGTGTCCTCAGATGAACATGAACTTTGTAGAGAAGCATTTAAATGATGCATCAGTCCTGCGCTTCACAGCCGCGGTGCACTCAGCTTCACTCAGATTCGTTCTCCATTTTATTTGCTGATGTTATTTTGTAAATGCTCTCTTTAATATTGTGTTTTATCGAACTGTACTGAGCTCCACTGAAGCCGTTTCCTACCAACATTAAAGCCTAAAATAAGCTAAATGCTTCACATGCAGCACAGCGAACAGGAAAAAGGGTTTGTGTGTTTTTATGATGTGCAGACGAGCTGCGTCACCACAGCTGCAGTCTGGTGGCGAGTAGGGGAAATGGCTGCGAGCAGGTGGAACGAACAAAACAACCTCTGAAGCGGCTCTGTGCAGTGGGCCTGATCAGGTGACTCGAGGGTTCCCGTGCACGCTGTCATGTGGGATTTTCTGCTGTGAGACGACCTCAGTGAGGAGCTGTGGAGCAATCAGTGGCAGCTCATGCAGTCAGCCTCATCATAGCCGTGTGTGTTCATATTTCAGTGGTTTGGCTCTCCGGCTGTCACTCACCAGACTCAGACCAACTGACAATATTAAGCTCCCAGCCAAGAATGTGCAAAAACATGTTAATCATACGCATTAAGTCGTCGCATTCAGTAAGAGAAACCAGATGTTGGGTCATGGATGATGGAGGCTCGTCTGTCTCTCTGAGCTCCTAATTGAGGCAGCTGTGTGCTGATTAGCTGGCACATGTTCAGCTTGGCTCAGGTCAAAGGTCAGGTGTATCTGATGTCTTTCGTGGTTCACTCATGTCCCTTCCTTCAGACCTACTGCTCTACTGAATGAAAGGAGGAGCTTCAACAGCAGAAAGCCCGTTTTGTAAGTCTGCAGAATCGGCGAGGAGCAGCAGAGAAGGTTCCTGCCTCTTTCAAAGGACGTCAGCTGTGTTCTTCTCCAAACCCTTTGGCCTCTGACGTCCTTGGGTCAGGCGTAGAAGTCACAGCTTCCTGAAGTACGATTTGAAGAATGATCAGGAGCTGGGTTGCTGTGTGTGATGCTGGGGTGTCGCCTACTGTCAGGTGTGCAAACAGACTCGAGTGCAGATGTCCTGGTGTGTGTGCGCCTCCCAGCAGCTGGGCTCCGTTCTTACTTCTCATCCTGAAGATCCTCTGCCCTAAAAACTGCCTCCTTGATGTTCCTGTGACCGCTGAAAACACGTGTTTATCCAAACTGTGGCTTTATTAATTCAGCACAGATACTGTGAGGAGAACCTCAGACGTTAACCAGATGTTCCATCAGACAGAACAACCTCTCCACCCACCGACGGGGCTTTGGTGTTAGGGTTAAATAAATAATCATACGTTTTTAGAACTGCAGACTGGGATGGGAGCTGAGTGGTCACGGCTACCCTGACCTGGAACGCTGAGAGCCTACACAGACGTCCTCTCAGGTTCAGCCCAGAGACCAATCAGTACTGCGTGCTGGTCCCGTCTGAGATTATGGACTCGCTGACCTTGAGTAGGCGACACGGTCCTATCAGCACAGTGTAATAATGCAGGTTATCACACATTTCCTCCTCCTGTTGGATTAGCTGCACCTCACTGTCACTTTTCAGAGTAATGGCTTCAAGAGCAAGCCGTCCTCAGGTGTGTGTGTGTCCCCAGGTATGGGTCAGGCGTGTGTCCCCAGGTATGGGTCAGGTGTGTCCCCCCAGGTATGGGTCAGGTGTGTCCCCCCAGGTATGGGTCAGGCATGTGTCCCCAGGTATGGGTCAGTCGTGTGTCCCCAGGTATGGGTCAGGCGTGTCCCCCCAGGTATGGGTCAGGCGTGTCCCCCCAGGTATGGGTCAGGTGTGTCCCCCCAGGTATGGGTCAGGTGTGTCCCCCCAGGTATGGGTCA
>VUQR01022728.1:0-12400 GCA_015108515.1 Hemichromis elongatus | reverse complement strand
CCCCCCTTCCCCCCAACAGACTGTGCACATTTACCCCCTCACATCATAATCTAATCAATCCAATGTCTTGGGTAGAATTATATGATGCAGTCTATCTCAGTGAAGATTGATGATTCATTAGAAAAGTGCTGCATTATTGATGTTGTGTATTTTGTGTTATGACTGTGCAGCTGTGTCTATTCCCAAAGTGCCAACTGAGTTTCCTTCAGGGCTTGTCAAGCAGTTTAACCTTTGTTTAAGACCGCTCTGCATTCAGTCGTTAAGTGTTTTGCACAGGCAGCTCTCACAAGGCTGAACCAGCACTTCACCGAGGTGTGTGTTGTGTTCTTTGCTGACACGAGAGTGGTTGAAAACACAAAGCCAGACATGCAGGGATACATTTGTTTTGTGCATATACTACTACATGCCTGTATCATTTTTTATTTTTTTTTATTTTAAATTATAGCACGCAGTATTGAAAACCATCCTCTTCTTTGTCTCTGCCTGTGCTTACATGTGTTTGCTTTGTTAACCAACAAAAAAAGGTACCAGCAATGAAATGGTGCGTTGTTGTCGGGCTACAGGGTGGGCAGGTAGTGCGTACACCCAAGATTATCAAAGTGATAACTAGAGAGCAAGGTGATGTAGGATTTTGAAATTGATAGCGTAGGTGTATCAGCTAATAAACTCGGACAGGTTTGAATCTCAGTGATCTTGACCACAAGGTCAGAGGTCAAGTTTTCTGAAAATCTTGAGAATGTGATAACAGAAGAAAATCACCTAGGGTTTTCTAATCATATGGTATCAATTAGAAAATCCTAGGTGACTTGTTTCGGGCACAACAGCAAAGATTCTCATAACCATTGCCAGTGGAAACACTGACTGCAGCAACCAGTTTTTCTTTCTATAAAAACTCTTGCACAAATTTTATGGAGCTTGTTAATCATTGTGGGAACTGCCAACAGGGTTCTCATCGCACGCTGTCAGGTTCTGCCATTCTGTTTGATGCCACTGACATCTCCAAATAACGTACTAAGTGACCTTTGCCATCAGTGCCACACAACAACCAGGAGGTGGATAAATCAGTCGGCCTGATTTTGAACCCATTTCATTTGTCTTCATTTTGGTTTGGTTCAGATTAACGTTTGGATTAGGTGAAAATATACCCTCCTCATGTCTCAATCCTGGGTTTTTGTACCCAGCATTTTCTGTTTAAGACTTTTGATTCTCGGGTTATTTGATAGTCTGAGGTGAATGTTCTAGTTTTAGTTGTCATAATTTTTTATCTCTGTTTGTATTTTGAGGTTTCAGGTTGTTATCTAGCCTGAGGTTTTCTGTCTTCCTTCCCATTTCTCGCCTCCCCTCTGTTCCATGCCCCATGTATAGTCTTGTCTCTGTCTCCATGTTTATTTGCCTGTTCCCAGTTATGTCTCTGTGTTCCTCTTGCTCCCTCTGGTCGCTGTATTTAGCCAGTCTGCGTCTCAGTGTGTTTTATTGTTTTACTTTGATAGTCTCCTGTGTTCAGCACATCCATTTTGGTTCCCTGTCTGGTTAGTTAGACTACGTTAAGCTGTGTTCCCACCTGTGGTCTGTTCCCTCATTTGTCTTGTGTATTTAATGTCAGCATCTTCCTCTTCTCATTGAAGTGATCTCCCTCAATGTTGTGTATTTCCCCAGTTTTTCTGTTTAGTTTACTTTCTAGTGTTTTCCTATTTTTATTTTGTAATCTTTAATTCCAGCAATAAAGCTGTGTTTTGAGTTTAGTTTCTGTCTCTGTGAGTCCTGCATTTTGGGTCCATTACTACCTGCCTCACACAGCCGTTTTGTCACCTCATAACCGATCCTACATATTGAAAAATAGCACTGTAAAAATGACTTAGACATCATGTAAATAAACATAATTCAGAAACTTCAGTGACGCCATTAAACACCTGGAAATGAGAACATACTGAAATATTAGTTTTACTTGTAAACTCCCAGTCTAAAAGAAATAACTTAAAAATGCAAAAAACTTTATTTACCATCTTTATTGTCCATCTTCTCAGTATCCAGTTGATGGAATTTGCTTATCTCCTCATGTTGAGCAGATGGATTCTGGTAAATGTGTATTTGTTGCAGTGTCAGTGTGTCTCGGCATGTTTGTGCATGCACATAGCAGGCATGTGTGCATACAAACATGTCTGTGTATTTTGATGTGTGCGCGTGTTCTGCAGTGATTCATGACATTGCTACTGTGTGATTAAATTGCCCCACACGAGCGTGATTCAGTTGTCCCCATCTGTTTAACAAGGCACCGCTCCTCTGAGACTCACACTCTGACTCGCTTTGGGCCATATACAGAGGAATATATGGTATAACATACACAAACTCCAGCTCAAAGGGGTTTTTATGAACCTATTTTGTTTAAAGATAAAATAAAATGACAGAATTGGTTGTTTAGAGAATTGACAAATGAGAAGACAAACAAAAATGCACCCAAAAGTATTTCTCATACAGAGTTTCTCACAATTTACCCAGGTTTTTGGGTAAATTGTGAATTTACTCTGGTATGAACCAGTGCTACTCCTAAAAGTTTGGTCAAAATGTCTAGAATCAATAAATTGTTTACATTGAACCTGTGCAGAGGAGAATAAAATCAGTCCAATTAGCCAACAACAGCAAAGTTTACCACCTCGACAGTTGTTGGCGCCAGTCAGCTAAATGTCAGGGTTTCTGATGTAGCTAGGCTGTCCGGTTGGTGGATAGCTGATGCATGACTTCTTCCATGAATAAATGCAGATAAACATAAAAAGCTATTTAAAAACATGGTTATCATTAGGCAGTAAATTAAGACTTGGTTTTGATAAATAAATTCCCTTTTGTTTACTAAAGGGATTATTCACCTGCCTCCCCAAAAAGTCCCTTTTATAATAATAAAGCACTGTGTGTTGGTTACTCTTAGAGTATTAACAAAGCCATCTTTATTATATTTCAGGCACATTTATTTTAATAACATAGCTCAGCTGTGCTAACAGATGCTTTGGTTACCAGTGTCATTGTGTGCTCCCTTCAGGGGTCCATGCAGACCCCAGTGAAGGAACAATAGGAGCCACTTTCAACTTTATACTCAGGTCATTCCAGCTCATAGTAGGACATGAGGAAGAAATGAAGAATACCAACTCTAGGTTTTTATGTCGAATAAGAAATGATGACGTGCACAGCCAGTGATAGAAAGACAACTCAAAAACACAAACATCTGTATGATTAAGTGGCTCTTTCATAGTCAATGAGCCCAAGCGTGTTGGTCTGTTTGGCAGTTGATAGTACAGATTTATGTCCTACAAGTGTATATATCCGTGTGTGAGACTAACACAATATTTAATGCGTGTGTTGTATGTGTGCAGCAGTTGTATGTGTGTCAGTTCTGTATAATTCACACACAGTGATGTGATTAGGAAGGGAACCAACGCAGCCACTATTTAACAGAGCCCTTCCTGTGCCAATGCTAATGTGTCTCTGCTGTGTTTGTGTGTCTGTGCATTGTAATGTGCATACATGAGTTAGTATACCTGTTGTGGCTGTGCTTCAGCTGTGAATTATGAACAATCTGAGGGCAGAATACATTTAAGGGAAGGTGCGAGAGCGCGCCCTCTCAGTCTGACTCCTACAGCGTCTGCTAATGAACTGCATCTCCATCCCTCGTGACACAGTAAGGGTGATAATGACTTAGACCACACGCAGAGCAGGTGTGTGTCTGTATTCACATTTTAAGTCGTATTTAAGTGTAAGGCAGCCAGATGCAGTGAAAGCTTTTCTCCATTAGGTGATGCCATTAACGGAAGTGGCTCTCCCATCAAGTTGAATACAGAGCAACATTTCATCAACTTGTCGGAAAATCAATTTCTTGGGCACACATGAATGTACTTAGGTAATTGCAGCGTCTGTGTTTAATAACAAGTTCATTGCTATTTAGTAGTAATGATTATGTTTCGTGTTTCTAGCATGACTGTGCATAAACCATGTAAGCAGGTTTGGTGATGGATGATATGCACTGACCAGAGCTGGGGAAGGTGACTGTCTATAAATACATTTGCATCTCTTCCAAACTGTACAGTCAGAAGAGAGCAGAGGAAGCTGACCTGGACTCTTTTATATTTTACAATTTCTCATTCATCCTCTCTCTTCAGCTGCAGTGACACATGTACTATAGCCTGCCAGCACCTCGGCTCTGCAGTTCTTTGATTCTCTCTGTCTCTGTTCGTCTTTTTCTCTTTTATCTATCTTTTATCTCCTGATCTCCGCCCCGTTCTTTTTCCTGATTTTTCTATCTCTTTGATTTTCTTGTGTCTTTGCTTTGTTCTGTCTTTCCATCACCTCTTTAACATGCTCAGGTTTAACTTCCTCTTCAAGACGATCCAGCGTGTTTGATTGTATATGAAACAGCAGCATTGGCTTTGACAAAACGACGACAGCAAGAAAAACTCTTATCAATAAATGTGACACAGCAGGTGCGTATTATCACGGGTGGCTGCGGCTCCGGAGGTAGAGCCAGTCATCCACCAGTCAGAAGGGCAGAGGTTTGTTTCTTAACTCTTAACTCCTCTACTGTGGTTTTTAAAGTGTCCTTGGGCAAAATTGTGAACCCCAAATTGTCCCTGAAGCATCAATTGGAGCATTAGTGTGTTTGATGTTAGAAAAGCTCTTAAAAGCATAGAATTAGGGGATAGAATACAGCAGTCTTTACATTTGCATTCATCTGCAAATCTTCTTTGTGTCTTTGCTGTCTTTATGAGGTCTTCCACCAGAAATATAAAGAAAAGGTCTAAGTGTACCTTAGAAAAAAATGAGCATCCCCAGTATTTTCTGTGATTTTTATCATGTGCGCATGTGTGTGTGTATTGATTTATGCTGCTATCACAGTACTATGCAATGCTGTGATGGGAAAGCTGAGCATTCGTACCTGACTCACTGCATGTCACGTCACAGGACAATGCACCCACGTAGCAGACACGTTTCTAATTACTTGCACCTTTTGCCACCACAAATATACGCTCCAGGTCACGTATCTCATAGCGTGTGCGTGTGTGCGTGTCTGTCACTGGTGTCTGTCCAGCCTCTAATGTATTCTTTCCACTGCCCACTCTCTGGCACTGCAGTCCTCCCCCATCTCTCTCCCTACCTCTACTAAATAATTAATTAGTGGCATGAGAGGACAGCGGGGTTTTTTTTCTCTGTGATTAACATTCGTACACGCTCATTAAAGGGTCAAACCGAAAATTGACTCTGACAATGACCGGAAACATGCACTTGCTTCAGTTACTGTGTTTTTTTCTCTGGGTGCCTCCTTCTCCATGTTAACTTATCTTGTGTGTGAATGTTTTTGTGTTTTTCTGTGTAATGAGTCTTGCTTGTCCTTGATAATAACCTTTCAAATCCAAGCACCCTTCTTGTACACACACATACACAGCCAGACCCTGTGCTGTTTGCGTGGGTATATTTCAAAGGGTAGATACAGCGGGATTAACGGATTTAAAAGGAAGTGCTGAGTCCAAACCTGCTTTTTTACACCCTCCATTAAACTATACGTATGCATGCTGGGTAGTCTAATCATCTGTCCTGTTTCATCCTTCTTCAGGCTGAAAAAATAAAAACCCACAACGTGTGTGTGTGTGTGGGTGTGTATCGGCAGTGTCTTATGTTACTCAGTGGGTGGATGCAGGGTGGGCTAAGAGCCCAGTGATAATCAGGCTCTTCCTCTTTTAAAATGTGTCTCTGAAAACTTCTGTAGTTTTGGCAGGTGAGTCAAGTTGGCGTTCAGTTTTTTTGTTATCTTAGCCAAACAAAGCAGCCAGCAGTATATAAATGCTACGCAGGATTTTTGCGAGTCATCGAATTATAGGAATAAAAATAAGGTAGGTGTGATGTGGTGCAGAGAAAGACAAGGACACTCAAGGACTCGGCTGCATTCACTGTGATATCAGGCTCCTGGTGAAGCTTTCTACCCTGCCTGCAAAGTTCCCAACTATAAAGTTACAAATTTATATTTTAATTATTTACAACAAATTGCTTAATATTTAGTGGTTTGTTGGTGCAGGTTAGGTGTCATGGAAGCAGGTTTAACCCTCTGAGGTCAAAGTCAACATATGTGCGAAAACCTAATTCTACCCCACAATCTAGGAGAGCAGCACCAAGCTAACAAATGGTGCTTTGAAATATTAAACTAAAACAACAACCTGAAGCCCCAGTATATATTAAGACTATCTAAAATATAACACATAAGTATGATTCAGAACATTTTTGGTTATGCATTGTTTTATGTTATTTAATGGAACACTACAGGATAAAAACAACAATGAAATCAAAGCCAAAATCAAACCAGTTGGAAAGTATAACTGGCAAAATATAACCTAACAAAATATGCTCCCAGTTAGCTTTGTGAAAAATGTAGGAGCCAGTCTCACAGTAGCTCAGTCCAAACTTGAAACTAAAAGCCTGGAAGTCTTTTTGGAAATCTGCTACTTTGATATGGACTCTTTCTACTCTTCCTTTAAACACTATAATTTCTGATATACTCCATAAAAACACACAAAATCAAAAGTAGCCATCACTACTTGTCTACCCTGTGTCTTCTTTGTAGCTTTAATAAGCACGCTCCGAGTGCCTTACAGAGGTAGAGTTAGATCATCTTATTCAGGGTTCTTCAGAGAATAATTTAGAGGAATAGGGAGAACCGGAATAATGAGACACTGTTACAGGTCTAGAGTTAACTCCATCTGACTTACACATTATATCTTCCCCTAAACTAGAACTTCCAGGCCCTGCCAAGGCAGCCACTTCAAATCAGCAGAAAGCAGTACATCCAAGGTACGCTACACACACACCACACACACACACACACACACACACACACACAAACATACTTATTATAACAGAGACAGAGCGAGAGCACAAAGCCCTCCCACACATCTTAGAGGGTGACAGTGATACATTGCGAGCGTATGTGAGATTGAGGAGGACCTCTTTTGGAGCATACAGAACGAGCTGGAGCAAGTGAAAAAAAACCCCAAAGGACGATAAAGCAGCAGCAGCAGTAAAGACCTTCTTATTAAACTGTGTCAAATGTGTTTCCTACATGTTTGTGTACTACCCCCTGCTGTAGCCTCTTCTTGTTTTGCTTGTTAGTTCAGGACTGCAGCTCTAGCACGTTTGTGATTTCAGCCTGTGGATAATTAAAACTGCAGTTCGTTGCATTCAATTATAATAATAATCAGTTTTATAGGCATACAGCTCAGAAGTTTACATCCATTCTTCATAGGCGTGAATGTCATGGTAATTTGGGGGTTTTAATTATTTCTGTGAACTGTTTTTTTTCCAGGGTGGATTGATTGATGCAACATAAAATACCTTAAAAAAAAGAGTCGGGTACTCAAGTTTAAATTTATTTTGGATTTTCTGTGATCTGCAAAGGGTCAAAAGTATTTATGCAAGCTCAAATTTATACACATACCCCACACTGATACCTCATTAAATATGCCCTCCACCCCCACCAGAAACCTCTGGTAGCCATCAACAAGCTTCAGGCATAATTTTGACTGGGTATTTGTCACAGCTCACATAAAACTTTTCTCCAGAAGGTGTTTGGGTTGTAGCTGTAGTTGTAGCTTGAATGTATACCTTTGATATGTGTAAATTAGAGAAAATCTAAATAAATTCAAACCTAAACTTAAAGTTTATGCTGCACAATGATTCCACCTTGGGAAAAGAACAGTTCCAACAAGTCATTAAAAGCCCAAAATTAACATGATATTCATGCCAATGATGAGTGTATGTGTAATTTTGAGCATAACTGTGTAAAAATATACTCAAATAGAAGGTGAAATATCTTTGCTACTTAGAGCGTATTTCTATTTAAAGGTTTTTAATGTATTTATTAAGTTTGCGTTTATTACTAAAATACAAACTTGGGTTTGAATAGTGTATCATACACAGAAACCCAGTAACACAGTCTGTCTCAGTTCTGCAAGTGGTATTGCTTTCATGATCCATATGAACACAAGCATCCACTTGGCAGTTTTGGACCTGATTATTTTTGCAGTGAGTGTTCTTGTCAGGCTTTCTCCAAGCTTTAATTACTGTGATTTCCCCTTGCTGCACACTGTAATATTTGGTAAATACTTTCAAACTGCCAGCATGAAAACAGCAGGAGTCTTCAGTTTACATGAAAGTTTTTTGACAACTCTACAGGAAAATTACTCTATGACAAAATTTGGCTACGATGGCTAACTCAAGCTCTCTTCAGTTTATAGGCAGAATCGGTAGATTATAGGTTAAAGTAAAAGCTTCAGCTCTGTTCTGTTCATCAGTGTGTTTTATTTTATATCAATGCAGATTAAAATTCTGTTAAAAAATGTTGTCGAATCTATCTTAAATCCTTTAAGACATTATTTCTTAGAGCTTTTATTTAGTTACCTTTATGTATTTTCAGGTTCACACACATTATTTACTTAAGAACTGAATTTGCTGAATTTCAAATGCCATAAACTGAAATGAGGTAGAAACTCACGACACATGTGTTAGAGTGTAATTAATCAGTTTTAACTCAGATTGGCACTTGGCAGCCATCTTTATGATGTCTCTGGGCAGTTATTTTGAAGGCCCTCACTAAGCAAATGGGAAAAGAGCCATAACTTGACTTTAAGGCCCCACAAAGTGATAAAAGTGTGGATACAGAATCGGAATAAATACTTCTACTATACTTGTGTAAAGTTTCACAAAATTACAACATTTAAATCCTCTGTGGTGCTGTACAGAGGCTGAATTACAAAGATTGAGTCTTCATCCAGATACTTATCGACATACAGTTGATATATATAATGCATATGTCAGCTCAACAACATGATTGGCTCACATGTTTAGCACTTCAGCTGTTAATTGTCTCTTTGGGGACTAGAGTCTTTGCTTTTATCTTATATTTAAATTTCAGTTCCTTTATTGCTGTGTCTCCCTTCTTTAATGTCTCTGACTGAACATCTCAATCTAACATTTGGTTCATCCAATTGTGATGCAAAGTGTTTGTGACAGACTACCAGCTCCTATTTTTTTATGATGTCATCTGATATCTGGAGAGTCTCATTTTAATCCTTCCCTGCTTCAGAATCACCAGGTCAGCCAGCTGACAGCAATTCCCAAACACTAGATGATGAATAAAACATCAAAACAAGTCCGTCCGTCTGTTGGCGTGACTACTGACACCGACACTGCTGCTGTCAGTCACCGCCATTGGTGCTGTACTCAGCTTTATTGCTTTATCGCTGTCCTTTCAGTGCCTTTTTTATTTCTTCCTGTTTGAGTGATTCATAAGTGCTAACATCAGCACCTCTGCTCCTCCCTCACTCAGGCTCCCAAAGGTCCTTGTCATCAAATCCTCTTCAGCCTCTGCTACATTCCTCGTATCATCTGCGCTCTTCCTCCATGACTATCCCTTCTTCCCTCCCTCTGTCGTCATTCTCCTATCAGTTATCACTTTGTGAGTTAAGGTGCGAGGTGGAGACACTAATCACAAAGGATAGCAATGCCCCAGTTTGTGTGTGAGTGAGGACACATTTTCACTGTCAGCATGTATGCGTTTGTGTAGCATTTTAATCACGCTGACGTGGGACGTGATGTTCACACAGTGCGATGGCTGTTATTGGTTTCATTTCTCCTGTACAAATGTCAGCACTTCAGTTCAGCACAGGCCGGTGATAGACTGGTCCTGATTGCGTTCCTCTTAAAGGTGTACTGCAGCAGTGTGACTTAACCCTTCATTAAGTCAAATACAAGTGTTATTATTCCTCCTTTAAATCCCCAGCTCCTGACTACTTACATTTCCTCTGAGTCTCTCCTTCTGTATACTCCACAAACTCTTCGTTCTGTTCATGGTTTTAAATGTGCTGAGAAAGATGTCCCTACATTACACACTGAGATACTACACTTAAATATGGAGGGTCAAATTAATTTGAATTCAATTAGCCATGGCATTTCTTACAAGATGAAAAAGTGATGAAGCAGGCAAAGACATTTGCATTAGGCTCAGCATCTATGTGGTTTACAGTATATTGATTTTTATTCATTAAATGCTTGACATTTTGATTTCAAGAGTGCACATCCTTCATTAACATTCCAGTGGATCAATGGTCCAGAGCCAGTAATGCTACAGTCACACTGGGGAAAACAGTGAATAAGACCACAGCACAACTAAGATTATGGCCGTTGAAATGGTCGCTTCAAAAACAGGAACCTGGTTTGCGGCCACTCATAGTCAGTTGCCGTCTTCAAAGCAACTTTGTTGCATGAAGAAGGCAATAAAAAAGCAACTAGACGGAGTCAGTCTGCCATCAGTTTGGGGTCAAGTTGGAAATTACATTCAGTCTGTTTGTAATAAATCAGCTGTTTTATTTTTAATCCAGTGTGATTAAGCCATAAAAGACTACAATTCACCTGTGAAGCAAACCAGATGGCATTCACTAAGTAGTTTTTGTTTTCTTAAAGTCAGTATTATCACATTAAAATATCAATAAGCAACATCACAACACAGATAAGAGTCAGTTAAGAACAAACTGTCTGTATACAAATGGACTGCTGGACCTTTAAATTTGTCAGATTGCTTTCAAAATTTCATGCAAAATTCAAAGCAACCTCCCTGTCTCTTTTAAACAATAATACCTAAAAAAAATGTTCTATGTCATATTTACATTTTAATAGCTTAAGCTAGCAGTATATGAATAATTAAAAAGTAATTAAATAATCTGTTTATGGGGAAATAAGAATATGCAAATGTTCAAAATAACCAGATGTTGCTTCGGACACAAAGGTGTCTCCAGTACTTACATGAGCAGTTTAATCGCTGCTCGTATTTTGATACATAATTTATTCTCAAGTTGGCAGAAATTACCTGCTCAGGCATGTCTTTGCATTTACTGTTGAGCCAGAGAATAACTACGTCTAAGAGAGTGGAAGAATTGCTGCACCGCAGTAGTGCCCACATTAGTTCTGCTTTTGTAGCCTAGCCTTATGGGAAGAGTATGAATATCTGTTTTGACAGCAGCCCAGATTAAAATTAGATATCTGAGTAAAACAAGACTAATTAAAGCCTTTTCAGTAACACTTAATAAAAAGAAAGGTCTCAGTAATAAATGTCAGTTGTAATAAGGCTGTTGTAGGTACTTACAAGATAATTAGCATACATTAGCAGCATGTATTATGTGTTAATAAGACTTGATAAGGTGTTAATTATATAATCATAAGCCCTTGTATGACAAAATCACTTGTTTAATTCTGTTTTATTTAAATAGCACCAAACAACAACAGCAGTTTTCTCGAAATACTTTATAATGTAAGGTAAAGATCCTACAATAATGCACAACAATTAAACCACCCTCTATGAGCAAATAGTAAGCGACAGTGGCAAGGAAAAACTCTCTTTTAACAGGAAGAAATCTCCAACAGAAACAGACTTAGGGAGGGGCAGCAACCTGCTGTGACCGGTCAGGAGTGAGGGGAGAAAGACAGGACAAAAGAGCCAGAGATGAATAATTATTCATCTTTAAATGCAGAGTGATGCAGAAACATGCTGAGTTATGAAGAAATGCTCAGTGCATCATGACAATCTCCAAGCAGCATAACTAAGGGAGGATTCAGGGTCACCTGATCCAGCCCTAACTATATGCTTTAGCAAAAAGGAAAGTTTGAAGCCTAATCTTAAAAGTAGAGATAGTGTCTGACTCCCAAATCCAAACTGGAAGCTGGTTCCATAGAAGAGGGGCCTGAAAACTGAAGGCTCTGCCTCCCATTCTACTTTTAAATACTGTAGGAACAACAAGTAACACTGCATTCACACCGAATGCGGTACCAGCGGCAAAAGCAGCAGGTTTACATGTAAAGTCAATGGAGATCACAAACGCAACAATATTGTCATCCCCTATGTAGCCGGAGTATCAGAGAAACTCAGGAGAGTCTTCTCCAAGCACGACATCCCAGTTTACTTCAGACCCAGCAACACACTCAGGCAAAACTGGTTCATCCTAAAGACAAAACTCCCAAACACAAACTCAACAACATGGTGTATGCTGTACAGTGTAGCGAGGAATGCCCAGACCTCTACATTGGAGAGACCAAACAGCCACTTCATAAACGCATGGCACAGCATAGAAGAGCCACCTCTACGGGACAAGACTCTGCCGTCCATCTGCATCTAAAGGACAAAGGTCACTCTTTTCAGGATGCCAATGTTCACATTTTGGACAGAGAAGACAGATGGTTTGAAAGAGGAGTGAAAGAAGCCATCTATGTCCACTGTGAATGGCCATCTTTGAACAGAGGCGGTGGTTTACGACACCAACTGTCTGCCATCTATAATCCAGTTTTGAGATCCCTGCCCAGACGCCTTAACGCCCACTCACAT
>VUQR01022727.1:2173-20640 GCA_015108515.1 Hemichromis elongatus | reverse complement strand
AACGGACCATCCCACAGCACTAAGTCACCGCACCTCATCATTCTCTGGGGGGCTAGACGACCCTCCCGGGTGCTGATGAGTAGCTCAATCTTTTCCGGACGGACTAGCTCCCCTGGTTTGACGGAACCTGGGAAGAACTTCTCTAAGCGCTCAGAGTCCACGACATGACCCACATTGGCTATCTCTTCTAATCCATAACAAACCATCTCATGGAGTCGCCAAGTCCCCTTCTTTGTGGCTACTTTTATGCTCACCAGGTATCACCTTGTCTCTACTCTTGCCTCCATGCCCCCAACACCATGAATGACTAAGGTGACTGGTCCACCAGACAGGCCAAGCCTCTCCGCTGCTTGGTGGGTGATGTAGTTTGTGTCAGAGGCTAAATCGACGAGTGCCCCAATCCAGTCTCCCCTCTTGGTGGTGACGTCCAACAACATCATGAGGACCGGCTGTTCCTTTAGACAACTCACATTTTCCGAGCCCCTGCCAGCACGTGCAGGCCTTTTGGACAGCCTCCAGCTGCTTCGGGGTCAGACCTAAACCAGCAAACAAAGCCTCTTGTTCTTCTGTCGGTCCACGGGATTCTCTCTTCTTACCCCCTTTGGTTCCTTGTCTAGCCGCCTCCCTTTTAGTAGGGGTTTTAAGACACAGGAAGAAATGGTGATCCGATGAGGCATCGCCTCTTCTGCACTCCTCCTTGCGGCACAGAAAGTTTTTACTGCACAGGCCATCGCTCCCATGGAGGTCCAGACACCTGGGACACACCTTTGTCTTTTCCACATAAGCTCTCCGCTCTGACGGGTTGGCTTTTTTAAACGTCTTACAGCGATATAAACGCCCTGTATGGCCCTCTTCACCACACAAACAGCAATGATTCTGTGACAGTGCACCTCTTGTCTCGCTTGCAGTAGCCTTGGTGAACGAACGCCTCTCCGTCTTCCGATCTGGTCTCTCCTTTGGTTTCTCATGGGGGCAGGATTGCAACTGCCCCAGCTGCACCAAAACCGTTTTCTGATCTTTCAGGAACTGCCATAGTTTATCAAACCGGTTCTGCGGACTGACATTTTTAAAGACACAGGGCCGTATAAAACTTGGAAAATCAGTAATCAGACGTCCGAGCCTGAGAACGACACAGTCTCATCAGTTAAAACACACCCTTACGGTGGGAGTTTGCTAAGTTAAAGGTAGTTAGTTTAGTAAAAACCATACACCGATTTAAGTGGTGACTCATATGTGGCTGTTTCCCAGCTCTGTTTGAAAAACCCGAGACAATCTGCTGGTTGTCACACTGTAACTGGTGAGCACCCAGGAAAACAAAGCAGGAGAAAGCAGTGATACACCCACTAATTTTTTAGCAAAACAAATTAAATGAAAGCGAGACATGTGGCGCCATAGTTTTGCTTGAAAACACTTTAAAAAATGTCAAACAGCAAACTCTTTCTCTACAGAAAACCGTAGTTATCGGCTACAGTAACTACATTTTCATCCTCTGCGTAGAGTGCAATCAAAGGCTCATACAGAGAATTGACATCTGCATATTTAAGAAACCCTTAGCTTTACCAATCATCTTAATGACTCTCAGCTCATTCTTTTTAGCTGTTTGGCTTTATTGTGACAAAACCAAATCAATCAAACAATAACCAAAAAGTTGTTGTTATGAAACAAAATGACACATATTCATTATTCTTCTCTAGACCACTGCTTTGAACATGGAAGTGCATTTTTTTAACTGCAGGGGTAAAAAAGAAAAAGAGGCCTATAAAAGAATAATGGCACCAAAAAGCATCACCCTTGGACCGAGACAGTGGTTATGCTTCACTATCACCGAGAGGTGAAAAAACATTTTCTAAGTCATATATTATCTCCACTTTAAGTTTTGTTTTCTTGTTTCTAGAAGTAATATGTGACAGCGCCTTTTAATAGGATGCGAAGGATCAAAAAAACACTGCTGTTATCTTTTAAAGCTCAAAGCATCCTTGACTGTCCTCGACAGAGACAAGACAGAGTTATTCATTCCTGCTTTTCTCTTTGATTTTTTCACTGTCCTTGCCTTTAGTTTGGTGAGATGGTCACATAAGCAGCTTGGCGTGATTGTGAATGCAAATGTTGGTGCTCTAAAAAAAAAAAAACACCATTTATGTTGCGCTTTTGTGCGTGCGTGTGTGCAATCAACAAAAATCTCAGGTATATATATGCACAGATCATTACATTTACTCACACGGCAGGCGCGGCATAGGAGAAGAATAGAGAAAAGAATAAGACCTTGAGTCAAAGAGGGAATAAGAAAGAATAAAAAGATGAATTTTGAAGGTGGATTTGATTCCCTCAGACAACTCCAAGGAGACTGACACAGGTGGAATATGAATGAGCGACTGTGTGTAAAGGTGTGCGCACGTAGGTGTGTGCGAGAAGCGGGGAGGCGAGCAGAGCGAGTGGTGGTAGAGAGACTCAGAGAGTAAGAGGAAGAGACGCTGAGAGAGAAATGTCAGTGAGTAAGAGAGCGAGGAGAAAAAGAACATGGTGAGGGGGAAAAAAGAGGACGGAGAGGTAAAGAGCCTGAAAGGAAAAAAACACATCGATGGAAGGTGGGAGAGACTGGTATGCTAATCACAGATAACAATAAGGATAGATAAGAGGTAAAGAAACAGTGATGTTAAAGAGAAGGGAGAATGTGGAGAAAGATTTAGATGCTTTAAGACAAAAAAAATTGACAAACAGGAAGGTTGTAGAAGAAAAATCGGACACTGTTCTCCAAAAGTGGTTAAATATAACAGGTGCTGGTTGTTTGGGCAGGAATCCTAAAAACAGATAAACCATAAATGGCCTTTGTAGCCTTTTTTTTTTTTTACACTGCTTATGTTAAGAAGTCAAGTTTTTGTCATCTCTGAATAGAAATGTAAAATGTAAAACGGCACAATGGAGATCAAATCTGATATAATTGCATCAGATGAAGAGGATGAGCCACAGCTAAATGGAGCAGATAAAAGCAAAACCGGAGAAACGATGAGGGAGAAAAGGGAGATGGTGAAAGGCGAGGAAAACAGGAGGAGGGTCAGAAAAGAAGAGAAAAGTGTGGGAAGGTGACAAGAGGACAAAACAGAAAGACGGTGTGAAAAAAGGCAGCCAGATGAGCACAAGAACAGGAGGTAGATAGAGAGAGAAAGGGAGTGAAATACTAGGCAGACAATCAGGAATAAGGCAAGACTGACAGATCGACGGGAGGGAAGATGGTCTGGGGATAAAACCGGTCTCAGAGATCATTTGACGGGAGATCAAAAAAGTAGGTGATGAGCAGCGAAACGGCGCAGATGAACAGACGGGGAAGATGAATGCAGGCGAGAAGTAAAGATGATGAGATAAAAGAAAGACGGGATGGGGGGGCAGAAATGGAAGACTTAAGTACCTGTGGTGTCACCTTTGTTCGTGCATGACGCCACCTCTCTGCAATAATATGATTGGAGACAGAGCAGCCTGATTCAAATCCCCAAATTTCACCTGTACTATATATAGCCGCACAATGTTTTGTTTTTCACGGCGTTTCAGCTTCATTAAAGGCTCGGCTCTGCTATGCAGGAGACGAAGTGAGACAGAAACAGAATGAGGAAGAAAGCTTACAATACTCAAGACTGAGCGGAGGCAAAATTTTTCACCTTATATAACAAATTGATGGGCCATAAATTTATGATAAAACTTTAAACAACTCAGTTGAAATCTTCTCAGAGACAGACACCCATCCTCGCTCACATCCTCGCTCTTGCAGCCAGTTCAGGATCGCCAATTAAATTAAACTAACGTGGGTGTCTTTGGGCCGTGGGAGGAAGCCAGAGTGCCTGGAGGGAGCCCATGCAGGCACAGGGAGAACATCCGTTTCAACTGATAGGACATTTTTTGTGTGAAGTTTGGATTACCATATCAAATGTTTGGAGGTAGAGCATCTGCATTCTGGGTACTACAGAGTAAGACTTGCCAGAACTGAGGAAAAAGAATCAAGCAGCTACCACTGAGAGTATGACTGAGGCACCTCACTCAATATACAACACGGCTGTTCAGTTCTAGTTAGAGAAAATGTCCTAAAAGAAAGGTCTGGAATGTCATAAATGTCCACGCGCATTTGAAGTAGCCTAACGCGATTCTGCGGCTGGAGCCTATCATAGCTGTCATAGGGTGAGAGAGACATAGAACAACCTGGTAAGGTCTGTCGGAAGGGTAACATGGAAACAGAAAACCATTTGCATTCACACTTAAGATTAATTTAGAACCACTAATTAACCTAAACCTCATTCATGTGTATGCACTGAGGCAGGAAACCGGAGAATCCACACAGACATGGGCAAACTCCACAGAAAGGCCCACGTGGAGAGGGCGGTGCATCCTCGAGATTCAAACGCAGAACCTTACTGTGAGGCGACAGTGCTAAACACTGCATCACCGTGGCAACCTTCTTAACTACATATCACGTGTGCGCCTCTTTTCTCTCTGTCTTTTCCCTGACTTCTTTGAAGCTCTACATCTCGACTGCTTGTTTTCGCACGTGCTCTGAAAAAAATGATTTGATTGGCAAAGTACAGTCACATGGGATGAATTACAACAAAATGTGTGTTTCCTGTGGTCTGGGTCTGGATCCAGACCACGATCACCATCTGTGATGTTTCCTAAACGGAATAGACACAAATAAATAAAATTGGAAATTGCATTTTGGCACAATGATTACAACATATGTCAAATAACTGCTGTTACTGCTTTTTTGTCAGAAATCAAATGTTTATTTGCCCCCTGTAGATACTGGATAATAATTAGTTTTACACTATTTAGCTCTCCATACTCTTTAACATATAGTAACTTGTATTAGGAATGCATGTATTCTGTGCTTAACTTTGATTTTTCTGAGAAGAAAAATGAGATGTAACAAAGAAAGTCAGCTGGAATTACATTTGCTGCGTTGACATGGCAGTGTCTGAGTCTTTGACACATTCCTTTCACACCATCGTGAAGGTGTGAAGAATATGCCAATACCAGCAGATATCAACACGTGTTTGCAAAAGCTGGACAGCCAAGGCGAAATGGATTTTCATATTTATTAGGGAGCATAAATCAGATCTCGCTTCTGTTAACGGCCACATTTTATACAAAAACATAAACAACAGGAAGTTTAGTGCTGATTAGTTTGTCTATAGCAGGGTCTCCTGCTATAAAACGTGCAGCTTGAGATTTTTCAGGATTTTCTTCAATCCAGACGTTTTTCTTTTTTTTTTTTTATGCGGCATTTTATAGGAGGCAAGTTTTCTGACCTGGAGGCCTGCAAAATCCATTCAGTAGCCTTAATAAGATTTCAAAGATCCATGGTCATCAATCTTAAAATGAGCCTGCCTTTATAAATTTTAGAAAAATTGACTTTTTGAAAGTGCAGCGAACAGCAGGTGAAGAGAGAAGGTGTTCACCTCTGCAGACACACAAAGGAGTGGTTCATCACTCTTCTTGCAGATTCAATTTAGAAGACAGCTGAGGAAAGGCTCCTATTACTTCCCATTTATTTAACATTTGCTGAGGACGATTTCTGCTGATAACTATATGATTATGAGCCACTCCTGACAGTCTGGCCTGTCTGCGCAGTAACAGACCTCCAGGACATCCTGTCTGAAGGTACTGAGTGAAGGTCAGCTATTACAACCCACAAAACTCAGCTCAGTCACATTAATGTGTTGAAGCCAGGAAGTAGTGACTCAAGAAGTGGTGACAGCTGTGTGGGCGGAAGAGCTGTGTACGAGCTCAGGCAAAATAGTAACATAAATCCCCAAAATGCCCTTTAGCAGCGTGCCTGATATTTGCCGCTGACATCGAGTTAATGTTTACAGTGTTGTTTGCCTGTCAGTTATAAGGACATCTCAAAAACTTGTTTATAGATTACGGCTGGGAAGTCTGGGAGTGTGCCGCACAACGGTTTGTTTAGATGAAGGAACTGTTGAAGGGATTTTGGTGAGTTTTCTCATTATCTCATGAACAGCTTGGATTACACAGAAATGAGCCTGTTCCTGAATAATAAAAATAAATATTATAAAATTAGTCATGTTTTACTTTAAGTAGCAGATTAAGCTCCTTAAGCACCCTTGGAAATGGTTTGGGTTAGTTTTCAAAGCCATTATACCATCCAGTAACTATTTTATACTACTACTAATGGCCTCAGCAGGTATTTACTATCTCTCAAACGTCCTCACTGCTTCGTCTAGCTTCAAGTCCCACATACAAGGTTAAGTTAAAAACATTTTCTGTTTTTGTGCCTTTAAAACAAAAAGCTCGGTTAAATGTGCCCCCGGTTGAGATTATATCTGTAGGCTGCAGTCACAGGGGCCCAAAGACCGGTTGGTAAGTGCCTGGCAACCAGCAGTCACTGCAGAAAAATAAGCTTTCCCAAATCAATGTCATGTAGTTTTAGGTAGTTATTGGCAGCTGTTAAATCAGTTAGTAAGCCGCAGTCCCAGAGCGGTCTGTGAGCTGCTAGTAACCACCAGTTACTAGGAAAAAATGTCTTCTTCACCTGGTTGGCAAGTGGTTGCGGTAGGTTGTTTGCTGTCTCTAGCTGAAGGTGGTTGCAAAGATGAGTTTAAAGCAGCACTAAAATTTTCCATGAGATTGCTTTGGTTTTAAACAAAACTTGATCGAGTTTGTAAGACCCAGCTAGTCCACAATACTCGCTAAGTGTTGGAGAAGCTGTTTAAACCACAAATAGAGACCGGTCGCCTCCAAAGTAAAAGCTCCATAGTTTGAATCGCACTGCTTTCAGTGGTAAAGGCTTTTCAAAGGTGAATGTTTTTTTATTTCTGGTTTGTGTTGCTTTTTTTTTTTTAAATGCTCAGATGACTCTGTGGTTAGCTAATGAGTGTTTGCACGCAACTTGGCGTCTTCCAAAACTACGATCACACCTGGAAACACCCTCCTTAAGATTTTTACCTACCAAAAGTCAGCAACTGTCGCCATCCTGCAGGGTAATACACATTTTTCCCTGGTGACCAAAGGTTTCCAGGTGGTCACTAACTGATCGCTACACTTGGTGGATCCTGCTATTTCACCACTCACACTTGGGCATCTTTGATGCATAGTGGCTCTCAATCCTTTCCTTCAGCTCGAGCTACCTTTTAGGGACGACAACAAAGTCACGTAGAAAATAAGTAACTTTTATGTTAGTGCGGGCAAAAAACAGAAACCCTTTCTACGTCGTCAGTGTGCTTTGATAGCACAGCAGCATGTGCCAAAGTTGTCATGTAATACCTTTACTCAGATATCTGATGATCACGTTACTTAGGGGTGGTTGTATTAAAATATGTAACCGAGCCTTTAATGCTGTCCTCTTATTAATCAGTCAGTTTAGCCTATTCTGTAGAGAAAATTGTTCCTACAGTCCACTGCAGCTGATGCTGGTACTTGCAATCTGTGATATATTTTTTTTAATCTTTCTTTGGTACTTTTTTTTACACTTCTTCTACTTTGAGATGAACTCCAAAGTGGTTCAGTTTCCCATTCAAGCCAACTTTTAAGCCAATCAGCTTATTGTACCCGAGGGATTCTCTGTAACCTCTGCACTGTTTGAATTCCCATAATCCTTCAGCATAGTGAAAAAAATGCATAAGCATGAATTCAGCTTATTCTGGGGGGGAAAAAAACTCGTCATGTAAAGCCCAGTAAATGTCTCACCAAAAAATTTAAACCTGATCAGTTTGGAGACTGCTGCCTCCTCCACATCGGAACAGTACACACATTTTACTGCCTTTATCAAGAACTGCAGCTGCAAAACAGAACAGGCTGCTCACATTAATTGCCATTAAGAAGCTGTAATCTAAATGCCGTCTCTGATCGGTGAATCGTGTTGACTCACACAAAGTGACAAAGCAGTCTTCTTAATGAGAAAGGAAGCTGCACTCATGTCAATCTCTTTCCTTAAAATGAGTTCCTTTGCTTCCTTTATAGCATAGAATCACAGACCAGCCACACAGATTAACATCAAGGTGTTGTTGTGGCTTAAAAATGTCACCTCCAGCTGTTATCTAATGCTGCCCTTTGGCGCTGCCAATGCTCAGAACCCACTTTAAATTTAAACAAACTATGCAGACCTCTTCCACTTATTAAAGTTCACCATTTTTTCCAATAACGGTGAGAAACCTGGTGGTCTGGGTGGGACTAAGAGAGATCATTGTTCCCTGTAATGACAAAACATAGCACCTAGTTCCACTGTGCATTTTTAGCAATTTGCCTTTTGCTGGTTGGATTAATTGATTTTAGGTGCAGGTTGGATGCAAACAAACTATTATAGTCTCAACTGAGCACACAAGACTCAAAGAAAAAAAGTGGAGGGACACAGATAGGATGCAGAATGGAAGAGAGATGGAAGGAGGAGAAGTGAGTGAAAGTGAGTGGTGCACAGTGTTAAAGAGCACACCTGGTTTGTGTTTTGGCGATCGACTGATATCAGTGGCGTGTGGGAACAAAAAAAAAAACGAGGAAGGAGAGCACGGTGGGGTGGGGGTGTAGGGACCGAGGGTGGAGGGGGAGAAGCAAGAGAGGAGGAGAGGAGGGCGAGTAAAGGGAGTAACGGTCGTCTCCATGGTGAAGTACTGGTCACCATGGTTACCCACAGAGCCCGGGTCAGCGGCTCCAGGAATGTGCATGCTGTTTGCACACACACACACACGCACACACACACACCATTATTTTCTCCCCTTATGTCTTCTGTGTGACTTATATGTTTGCGTGTGTTCGTGAGTGTGTGCATTAGTGTGTGTGCCAGTGTGATGACGGATGAGTCCTGTTGTCAGAGTCACAGAGGGGTGTGAATGTCTACACTTCAGGGGGTAGGAGAGGAGGTGTGTGTTTTCAGTGTGTGCTAAAATGAGACAGGGGCGCCGAGCTTGTGTGATATTTTATCTGTTTAGCTTCCTGTTGGGGATACTGATACATGTTTGCATCTTATGTGTTGCCATGCGTGTGGTTTGTTTGTGTGTGTGTGTGTGTGTGTGTGTGTTTAACACAGCAAGGAGCGTGAGTTAACCAACGTGCACTGCTGGCTGCCATTTCTGTATCAAAAAACATCCCCATCTTCTTGCAAGCAGAGGTTTAGCACCCAGAGAAACACACACACGCACACAAATGTTTCCGCCTCCAGACACGCTCACCCGAGCACAAAATCAGAAGTTCAAGCAAGAAATTCACTCACTATTTTCCCAGCGTCCTTCCACTACATTTAGGCAATTCACGTGGTTACCACGCCACGCAGGCATGCCACAAACACGCTCTCACATGCTTTAATGTATTTAGATGCATGTGGCTGTTTCTGTGTTTCCTATTGAAACCAATGTGCCACCAGTTTTAGGAAAAATAAAATATGTTCCAGCATACTGAGTATTTGTACCTTACTTGTGGCTGCTAGCCCACTTGTTCTTAGCTAGCCTAGCAGCCAATTTAGCAGAAGAGCTAAACAAATGCACCGCTTTCTTCTCAGTTACAGTATTTTAATGTGAACTTTATTGGGCTTGAGATTACATCTTTTGATTTCCCCTTTTTCTTCTTCTGTTTTAGAACATGCAGTGTTTACATCTTTTACATATAGTATGCATGCCACTTTTAGGATCCATGACTTTAATTTGGAGAGACAGAAACTGAGACTTTCATGCACAATGGTGTATGTCTGTGCTTTTCCCCATTGCTATAATTTTCTTTTGTCAGTTCCCCTATAGAATAATATATTGCTGCTTTTTCTTTGTGACAACCTTGAACTCCTCTGTGGTACTGTCTTGTGGTTTGCCATTGTTCTTTTTGTAGTACTGTTGCATGCAACATCTTCCCCTTTGTTATGGCACATTCATGTATCTGTTTACCAGCGTGTTAGCGGCCTATAGATGGAGATTATTTCTGAAAATGTGCTAAAACACTTGTCTCTTGCAATGACAACAATCTTGTGAAATTGTTTTCATCTTGGATGTGACATTAGGTAAGAACATGGCATTTCTCCTAACACTCAGGCCAAACCATTTTAATGATCTATAAGACTAAAATCACCATCCATTTAGCTGTTTTATTTTGTAAGTAAGTAAGGTTTATTTATAAGGTGCTATTCAGAGACATGCAGTTACAAAGCACTGTACAACCAAAATAACAAAAGCTAGAAATAATTTCAATTAAATATCTGTATTTGTACTGATTTATTGTGTCCTAAAAGCCTAAGCAAGTTAGCTGTAGCTAGAAGTTCTACACACATTGGATCAATCGAGTTTTGTTTAAAAGCAGGAACGTTAATATATATCCTGTCCCTGTTGAACAAATAAATATAATACAAAATATAATAGATAATTAGGATATTGTTAATAGCAATACAGAACCCAGTTAAAAGACTAAATGAAATAGAATAAACAAAAATATAATTGTTTATCCTCCTGAAAAAAAAACAAGGGTAAAAATGGTTCAGTTTAACTTTTTTTTGTCCAATACAGAGGACACAAGGAATAGGCTGCATTTCAGGAGGATATAATAGTAATTGTATAATTAGCTAACCAAGTGCTAACAATTTTAGACCATTAATCTTAGTTTAAAATGACTGTCATGGTGGTAAATGAGCACCAGCAACTGTTCCTGCAATATCAACATAAAACATTATGTTTAGTTATTAATCTTCAGTTGATTATTTTTGTAATTCACATTCATTACATTGAAGGTTTAGCATGCATTGAGAATTAATTGCTTAGCTTGAGCATGTAATGTGAAGGATAATCATTTTATACACAGCTTTATGATCAAATGTTGAGATTGTAAATTTTTTAACAATAAGTTTTAAACAGCAATGTGCTGAGTGGTCAATAGATAATAGGACCGCTGGTGTAGAGACTCAGAGGAAGCAATCAAATGAGTGCAGTATGATGTTTTTCATGGGAACATAAGTGGACTCACATTTCCTTTTTTTGTGGGGCGGGGGGGAGCATTAAAAGAAAATATTTCTTCATGAAAAGTGTTGTAATTCCATAATCCGTTTCTGCTCGCTGTGGTTTTTTCTCCATCATTGCTGTTCTTGATTGAATTCTATCTGAATTCAGTTTGAATGAATCAGCACACAGTGTAGATTTCTCCATCAGCTGACACAGAGGTCACACAGAGTTGACTTTAGATAACAAACGGATAACACTTCTGCTTCACTTACTGGATGGCCAGTGGAATATTTTCACTAACTATTGCTTCAGCCCTGCTGCCACGAGGAAAAATACAGGATATCTGTCTGGCCTCATGTGAGACTGTTTGTATTTATATGGGATTTTCACTTATTAACCACCTTTAAACATTCTGTCTTTCAACTCTTCTTCAATTAAGCTATTCTGTTTTAGGTCCTAACTTTCAGAATGAGTGCTTTGCATCTTTAGCAGCTTTTAAACAATGTAAAGGCACAGAGAGCTGGCACACGTGTTGTTAAAATCCACCATATGAAGGTAAAAAGCTGCATTTTGTAGGTCTGAAAAGAAACAATGATAAGCAGTAGGACGTATTAAGCCTCCTAAAACGTTACAAAGACATCCACCCAGCTAAAGAGTGCCTGATGAGCACTTTGCTGTCTCACACAGGAGACTGTCCCTTTAATAAATGATCTTGCTATGTTCAGTCCATGCACTGAAAACTAACAAGTTTCATGACCTGGGGGGGAAGCAGACCTATTGAAAACGCTCTTTAAAAGGTCATACATTTACAGACATCAGCAGAGGGAGTGGGGCAGGTTCCCTAGTTCTGCGATAGTCTTATGTGGGTCTGAGGTATTTTGAAGGTCATTGACAATGCACAGCATGCCTCGTTGAGCCAGCCAGAGTAGTACGAGTTCTCAACCTGCTACCCTTTACCACTCTGACAGAAGATTCAGGAGGGATTTCGACTCCAGTAAGTGTTGCATTGTTCAGGCACTTTCACCCCCATTTTCACACATCAAAACCTCAGATTTATTTGAGCACTAAAATGTTTCAAAAGAAACCAAAGATAGAAAAGAAATGTGTTCCCAGTGAACAATTTAACTCCCGTTGCTTGTTTGAGGAAGCGCTAAGTTTTTTTTTCTGTTCCTGTATCTTTTACATCTTATGTGCAGTAATAACTCTGGCTCCAATTTTGCCATTTTATTATTCAGTTCATATGTTAACTTTTTACTGTGTAAGGTCCTATATGCAGGTACCACATTGCAGAAAAGCACTTTCAAAGAAAACAAGAAATTGTGGAGACAAATAGGTGGACTTAGATTCTTCACTATGGCTTAACTCCAAATACTTGAGGCCAAAATTATACTTACTTCTAAACCTTCGCTCAAAATCTGCATGATGTATTTTTTTTTGCTCTTGAATCCTTGGATCTGTTGTTATTTTTTTATACAAAAACATGTTATATTTGATAAAATATTTAAACAGTTGAAAACAAGTAAGTCCCATGAGCTACCTTAATTGATGCTGACCACAGCGGCATTAAAACATCTGAATCCTTGATTAGAAAGTCAATGTGGTTTTACATACAAAGTGCTCGATGTGTCCTCCTCAGGATGCACGGCGTATGTACCATAGTCAAAGTCATCCCATACTTCTGCGAGTCACTGTAGCCACTGCTCGTTATGCTACCTACTGGCAACCAAGTGAAAGTCACAAATCTGCTCTTTCTAACTGCACGTGTTCCGATCATCACAGTGAACGGCTGCAGAACTAAAGTACACCCTTTATTTCACATTTCCCTGAAATTGCTCAGTCTTATTTCTGTTTATGTATCAAACACATTATTAGATATGCTGACACCAATGCACATGGCACGCGTTACCCTACTGATTATCATCTCAAACAGTCGAACTGCATCTAATTAGTAACTGTGCAGATTTACAGCACAGGGTTGCTGCTACAGAAAAAAAAAACAAAAAAACAAGCTCGTCTTGATCTTGACCTTGGCCCAGCTGTGACACGCGACTCTGTGGCCCTGCGAATGACCTTTGACCTTTTTGACATCATTCATTATAAGACTCTACCCGTTGTGCGTTTTGTGAAAGGCCTTTGAAAAGGATCTGAATAGACCTCCTACTTCACCTTTATTGTCACTCTATTCAGTCTTGATGTGGGCTTCTCAATGGTGCATCGGGCGCCATCTGTTAATACAGTAGCTCACTCTGCGTGATAGACACTGGAAGGCATTAAATGCATCAACGTGGGCAACAACAGTATCCCCGAAAAGCTTCGGTGAGGGTACAATGCCACTTGAGGCCCCTTCAATTAAATCTCCGACAAGAAACTGAAATATAATGTCTCTTGTGGCGCCAAGCTGGCCCCTCTGTAAGTATTTTTTTATTCGTGCGTGTGTGTATGTGGGGGGTCACATTGCCTGCCTTCAACGACAGATCGTGTGAAGCGTTCAACACAATTCTTTAATACCACACAAAAAGTCAGGAATATAAGTAGCATATCATTTATGGCCATCACCTGTTCTCAAAGAAAGAAAGAAAAAATTTCACGATTAGTTTCAGTCGATCAAAAGTTTTAACGTTTACGCCGTTTGAGGTGTCACCGTCATCTGGATTGTTTGCCTTCATGGGGGCGATGCTTTTAGCTGTATGCACAGTGGTACAAAAGAGCAAAATGGCCGTGTTAATTTAGTCTATTTATTCTCACGGTGTTTGGCTGAGCCGATGATGACAACGTTGAGTGCCCAGAGTTAGCTCTTTTCTGTTTCTGTCACACTTGATTTACCTTTGTTTAGACTGTAACGCTGGCACAGAGTGACATATTTGATCAATGAGATTGTTTTACTTCAGCATGTGTCACCTTTCTAAAAAAATTATATTTCAGATGGAAGAATTTGTATTTTGATCTTTTTTCTTTCTCCTGTGCAGCAGCCTGCTGTGTTTGACGTAAACAACATTCCAGTCCATTTTCAGCCCTGGGAGGAGGGCATGAACCATTAGCTTCCAGAAGCCAGCCCGTTCCCTACTGTCTGTTGTCCTGAGAGGAGAGAGCTGGCTGGCAGGCAGGCAGGCAGGATAGCTGGCTTCCTGGTTCATTGGCTGGATGGCTGGCTGTTACACTCTGATGGACAAAGATGCCAAAAAAGTAGGCATGAAAAAGCCTGCAGGGGCTTGAGAATAACAGATGATACAAAACAGATACAAAAAAAAAGAAAAAGAAGAAGAGCATGAGAGAGAGAGAGGGATACAATTGTGAGTTTTAGGTTTTGTGTGAAATTTAAAGCTGCATACATAAACAACACAGAGTGATGGTTATCTTCAAGAAGCAATGACTCATGAATTTCAGCTCCGCAAATCACCCCAAGATGCAAAGACGGTCTGAAAGCTGTGATATATGCTTTGAAAATAGCAGTGTCATTTGTATCTGCGCCCTGATGAAAACATGATTGCGCTGTATTACAAGGCTATTTTGTTTTCTTTTTGTCACACATCACTTGTCCTTGGCAGCATTAATGTAGTCTCATAAATTGCACTTTTTAAACAACTGGCAGAGGAAGCTTAAGATTTCAAGGTAATGCGTTAGAGTGAGGTGGGGATGAGTACAATTTAAGGCAGCAAAGTAAGCATGATTTTCGAGCCTGTGCATCACAGATGCGAACATTTCATCTTGGTTTTAATTCCAATCAAAGTCTTTATCTATGTATTTTGACATTCAGCTCTACTGTTTGTTTCTCTGCTAACGCAGTCACACTTTGTGAGTCAGTGATCTAATGTTTTTGGTCTCTTATTTGGAGGAATCGTGCCAGAGCACCTCTGATATTTCCAATACAACTGCAAGCGTCGTTTCAGCTAAAGCACCAGGAGAATTACACCGTAGCGGAAGCGCAGAGACCAATTAGCCCCTTGACCACACACAACAAACACACACTTCTGGAGTCAGCCAGGTCTGATTCAGCGTCCTCTCCGGACCCAGCTAGGTTTGGCTGCAGACACGCAGTATTTTGCTCCTTACTGTCTCCATTGTGTTGTTCCAGCCAGCTGGCACAGAGACACAAGTTACCGAGCAACATGCGGGGCATAACTTGGGAACTAAAATGGCTACAGTGTAATGCTATAAAGGCCAAAGTGTTGGGTAAATGAGTGCCACTCTCCATTCTGGCATGAAACTGCTCTGTTTGTAATTACAGAATTGTGGGACTCAGTGCACTCTGGTCTAACCGGTAAAGAGCAACAAAGCATTTGAACACTGCCAAAGTCCCAAGCAGACATTTGCTGCTTGTGCACCCCAGTGGAACCTGCTCTTCTTCGTGTCTGCAGTTTTTACATTTACGTGCCAGTTAAACCCATTCCAGCTGAATACGACTCCATATCCTTCCAAGTTCTTCATTCTGTTTCTTAACCTTAATATTCAAATTGCCTGTCTGATATTACAAGCATCCCCTCACTCCTGTTAAACAGCTCTGACCTGTCAGCATAAGGGACATGTGACCTGTGGGAGTGTCTTCCATAGATCTAATGTTAGTTGTTCCTGTGGATGCTTGATTAGACTAGAATATGGTTAGTTGGATGCTTCCCTATGTGAGGCTGCAGCTGCCGGGTAGTGAAGTTCTACACAGATGCTAAGTTCTCTGCTACACATGCCATGTGTGTGAATGCCAGGACCCAAGGTTTCCCAGCAAAATGTTGCATCATAGCATGTTGATCAGTGATACGTTTAATCTGTGATTTTTAATATTGTGGCTGGCTGTCCACAACAGGTGAGAGTGCATCCAGGATGTGTCAGTGATTCAAGTTCTCTTGGAATAACTGCAGCAGGTGATAGTACAAACCGCTTCCCTTGTGTGACCTTTTGGGTACTTTAAACCAAATAAAACACTGCTGTATTGTTCACAGATAAGTGCTTCCTGTCTGACAACAGAGATGGGCACTGTGGCCAAAATAGCAGATAGCAGCAGGGTAAGGTAAAGTGGTCAAACAGGCACTTTGGAGTTGAGTGCTGCTCGGGCGTCCTACTCACTGTAAGTGGAGCTTAAGTTTGTTTATTCCACTGCAGAGGGAAAGACTTTCTGCTGAATATGATTACCTGCTCAAAATCACAAATTCACTGTGGCTGCTTTTAATGAAAACTCTTATCTTTGAGTTATAAGACCTACAGGAATCCACCATGCTACTCTGTATTCCTTATTATAAATTAGCTAGCATAACAGAGAGACATAGACAGTCCCCGCTACCTTTCTTTTCAAATTTGTCATCCACTCAGCATACATCAGTATAAGAACACTTCAGCAAATTACTTAAAACTGCTGCCAGTGAGCAGCATCTGTCAGAAAGTTGTATCGTGTCTGGTTTCAGTGTGCTGCTGCTGAGCCTTCTCCATCAAACACACAGATGGGGCATCACTCGCCTCCTCCTTCAAGTGCTGGTTTCTCAAAAGCCGAACTGCCTCTCTAAAGTCCCAAGGATGAGCTCCTATTGAAACTGATGTTGCTCTCTTCAGAACGTCTCATCTTCTCTCATCAAACAGCTTTTTAGTGTTTGCTGTGAATAAATGACTAAGCACGGGTCATCTCGCCCCAAAGTATAGATTGGACCTGCGACGTTAACAACACGCAGGATGTTTGATCTAAAAAGTAAAAAAAAAAGTTTGAAGAGCCTAATTTTTTTTTTTTCTTCTTGCAGTGCAATCACAATGCAGCCAGAGAGTTTGTCTTTTTTGGTCACTACAGCAACGGGTCGGGTTACTTTATTGCATTTGCCTTTGTTTATGCCCAGTTACACAATTACTAGCCAGCCAGTGTGTATTCACTGTGAAAATATTTTTCCAGTGGAGTGCTTTTCCCTCAGTTGTACACACCATTTTGCAAGAGTTTATTTGCTCCCATTCAATGGGAATGTCAAACTAACACAGCGCCTGTGAAATCCAAATGAGCAGTGGTGTATGGAAACACTGGAGACTGACCTCCACCACTAACTGACGTCATAGGTCACTAATGCAGCCTACTACTACAACGTTTTAAGCAACTTCTAATTGCCTTGTGGATCATATGATCAGCGTTGAATGTGTGTCTGTGTGTTGCCTTTAAATGGGCTTACTTGGAAAATTGAGCTTTCCAATACATTTCTGTGCAAAAATGCTAAACCCAAACCCCATTTCTTTATGTTTTGAAATAGGTGCTGTTATTTATTGAAATGTGCAAACTTACATGCAAGTATATAAAGGAAAAAGAGTTTTTATAATCCTAACCATCTTGAAAGTCAACTTGTGGTATGACCACCTTTATTTTTCATCACAGGCCGAACTCTTATGCAGCTCTCTTGTCATTTCTTTAAGTAATCTTCAGGAGTGTTTCTCCAGGCTGTTTGAAAGATGTTCAAAGCTCTTTTGTTCTGTTCTCTGTTGAGATGAGGTCCGGGCTCTGGGGAGGCCAATCCATGACTGATAGTGCTTCACAAGTATGCTTTTACTGCCCCGGGACGACTGATTGTGTGGAATCATTGTCATGCTGGAAAAAAAAGAGCTGTGGTACAATGAATTAGACTTTCCTTTTAGTTTTGGATGGTGAAGCAAAGGGAAACCATGACAGAGCCTCCACTGAGTCTTACATATGGCTGTAGACACTCACTGCTGTACCTCCTTCCTGACCTCTGTACATGTTGGCAACAATTTGAACCAAAATTTCATATTTGAATTCATCACTTTATAGAACCTATTGTCACTGATTTTCAGTCCATCTGTTGTGTAATTTGACTGACCCTAACATTTTGTATTTTCCTTATTGAACAGCTGATACACAAGATACATTTAAAAATTGGGTCATTGCTAAGTTGCCTGTTACGTGTAGAGACAAGACTGGTTCACCCTTTGAATGATTCATAGGTCAGTGTAAGCAGAAATAAGCTGCTTAGAAACAAAATATAAAGAAATCAAACTGCACCATCTGAACACTGAGAGCAAAACGAGAAAAGAAAAAAAGCCAAAACTCTTGTTTTGTTTTTTCCTATCAATCCTTACAGCTATACTTTTAACATGATCAGTTTAGGTTGCCATAACGACGGAGCCCCGCTGAACTGCTTGGCCCCCTTTATCGCCGTATGCAGCTATATTTAAATCAATTAGTACTGACTCATAACATGGTGGTGGTTATCAGGCCCTATCAAAAAATCAGTGGGGAAGCATGTCACAGTATTTTATTATCCCAGCACTGGAGTGCATCTGTGGCGGTGACACTTTTCTTACACTGTCACACAAACCAAAGCGAAATTCAAACAGCGTGCGCCCTTGCCTGCTTTAATGAAACAAATGATGTAAACGGTCCAAACAAACCACTGCACATTCGCTCGTAACATGCTTGGTGTAACCAGCGTTAATCCTTTTGTACTTCTCCCTCTGTGTGTGTTTGTATCTCTGTCTGCCACTTTCTCGATTCAATTTCTCAGCTTGAGCCTCCGCGCTGGCACGACTGTTAGCCAGACGAACCACCGCCAAAGCGGTTTACTAAAAGTAACATTTCTTCCAGCATTTCTC
>VUQR01022725.1:0-29664 GCA_015108515.1 Hemichromis elongatus | reverse complement strand
TTTTCTGTTTTGTCTCTCTCGTACTCTCTTTCATTCTTTGTCAGGGTCAAAACCTTGCTCACAGCAATCTGGCACTGTGCTGGTAGTACCCAGCGCTACCTTTCCGGCAGGTATTAATATGCATATGCATCGCCATCAGGCCATGCAGAGGCTCTGGCAAATCAACCACTATTTTCCTTCTTGCCAGCGATGCTACTTTCCCATGAATAGATAAGATGGCCTAATATTTCTATCAGATAAAAATAGTCTTTTAGGGAGATTATTTATTTATGGTGGAGAAATCCCTGAAAACATCAGTGCAAAAACACCGTGGCTCACATTTGCTGCATTAAAAACATGACAATTATGGCAAAAAAATCTTTTAGACCTGTTTAAATTGTATGAAAATGTTGATTGTGTTTCCTCCACAGTTATTCACTGTTTTTGCTTTTTGACTTTTTCATCATGAACTGTTGCCAAAACTGAATAAACAGCACTAGGATCCATATGACTATCTAACTGTAAATGTAGCAGGACCATGCATTTGAAATGTGCACTTGTGACTACTTAAAAAAAGAAACTATTACAAATGTCAGACTTCTTTCTTCGTGGTAATATTTTTGTGCTACCTTGTAGTCCTTTCTTCCCGGTAAGCTACCAAAGTGCTTCCTTAGTCCTAGTAGTAACCTTGTGTGAGAAGTGGAGGTATTTGCTAATTGCGAGTTAGCAGAGTTGCTGGGGGGCATGTTGCAATCTCTGAAGTGCAGTTATGAGACTTCAATTGATACTTGGCTCTGAATGTGGGACCAGCCGCCCTGGTTTTAATCACAGCTTGCCAACTTGTTGAGTCTTTGTTGAAACATTTACTGTTCTGATTGCTGTTGTCACATGTTACGCAGTGCACCTGTTCACGGCCTGAAAGACGTAAAGCGGTGTATCATCTTCATATAGGCTGATGTGGGTGGAGGGTAAGGGAAGCGCTGTGTCTGTCTGTCGTTTTTCGTCTATCTTCTGGCGCTTTCCTCTACACAACAGCTCCCAAACTTCCGACCTAACACAGAAGAGCCCCTAAACCACTCTTTAATGGACCCTTTCAATTGGATGCACAAACCAGAACAAACACTTTCATTCATGGTGATCCAGAAATGCTAATGAAGCAAGGCCCTGACACTTTCACAGGGGTACCCCTGTCATGAGCCTGTGTTAGACAGCAGTGATGCTTTTGCTCAGACATGGTGATGCAAGGTACAGCTCCTATGGTAGTTGTCCCAACAATAATTTAAACCTACCAAGGCAAACGATCTTCTAAAGTGCACCTGGCTCAAAGCCATGGCATTTATGGAACAAATCACTTGCAAACCACATTGAAATTATGAGGAAATACTTGTCAACTTTTATAAAGCAATTCTTGAAATTCCCACGTTGCCTTTCATGCTATCATCAATGTGGACAGTGCCAAGAATTTCCATATGTAATCATTGAGATATGTAACATTTTTCAAGAAATCGCTGTATGCAAATGACAGCCAACATTTGGTGATGAGCTTCATACTTCGCAGATAACTGCATGTGCTGCTGTGCTGCACTCACCAAGCTGCAGAGAAGACCATAGATTGCCAAGTGTGGCCCGAGTCCATAAAGTAGAAGTTCATCTGCAGGATGAGAGACTTTCATCATTTAATTGATGATATACACTAACCAGTCACATTATTAGGTACATCTGTTCAGCTGCTTATTAACACAAATATCGAATCACTCAATCATATGACAGCAACTCCATGCATTAAGCCATATAGACATGGTAAAGATGCTGATGTTAAAACCGAGCATCAGAAAGGGGAACAAAGGTAAGTTAAGTGACTTTATATGCCACATGGATGTTTGTACCAGATGGGCTGATCTAAGGTGATTTCCCCATATCATTATCCTAGAGCTTATAGAAAAGAGGAAAATATCCAGACAGATGCAGTTCCCTTGGTGAAAAGACTGCTTGAGGGAACAGTAACTCAAATAACAACCAAGGTATGCAGAAGAGCATCTCCAAACACAAATGGACTACAACAGCTGAAAATCACACTGCATACCCTCAGCTAAGAACTGAAGCTGCAGTTCACACAGGCTCACCCAAAATTGTCAATAGACTTCTGGTTTTTGATGGTAGGGTCAGAGTTTGACATAAGCAACATAAAATCATGGATCCATCCTGCCTTGTATTAATGGTTCAAGCTGATGCTGGTATTGCAATAGTGTGGGGAGAAACGTCTTGGCTCACTTTAGACCCTTTAGTACCAAATAAGCATCATTTAAACACCCCAATCTACCTGAGCTGTTGTAGTCCATAGCCATCCCTTTTATGATCACAATGTACCAATTTAATGATGGCCGCTTCCAGCAGGATAGCTGAACATGTTACAAAGTTCAGGTTTCCTAAACATGACGGTGTGTTCAGTGTACTCAGCTGCCCTCAACAGTCACCAAATCCCAAGCCAATGAAGAATTTACATTATTTACATTTTACCCAGCATTTTACTTAAATATGTACAAACCTTGATTTTCAAAATCAGATTGCATTTGACTGAAAGCGATCACTAATGTGAAGTAAACAATGATAACATCTTTTTCAGTCAGTTTCTAAATAGCTTTGTAGTTATCTAACTGAGTTCTTGGGATCCGCAGATTTCTGTGGTATAGGGTTGAGGGAAAATTTTGAAGTGAGTCATGAGTCTTATTCTCCTGACATGTTGTAGCAGATGCTTTGAAACTCCTTTATTTCCAGCACATCAAGAATAGGCAGACAACTAATTTATTTCTGATGAGTTTCTCACGAGTGAATTCTTTTTTAAATTAGTTGATACATAATAAATTACCTTTGCTTGTGATATTTGTTTATTTTTTGGCTGTTACAGATATAATCCACGATCTGTGCTGGTTACTCATGTCACCTCTTATTCTCACACACAAATGAAACTGACCTGAATTGCGCCTGTGAACGCTTTTCTTAACTGAGGAGGCTGCAGGCCAAATTTGTCTGAAGCAAGAACGAATTATTTATGTTATTTAAAGTGATACAAAGACTGCTGTTTTAACAGCCCGAAACTGTGTTTTGAGTTTTTAAAAGGCGGGGTGAGAGGTGATGTTGAGTAGAGTGAGAGTGTCCACAATTATGTGTTCATCCTACAAGATGAGGCAAGTTTCATTCTTCTGTGGGGATTTATTACTTTGTCTGTTTGAGCTTTTTGGAACACATTTATTTTTTACACTTACAAACAGTGGATCCATCTTGATCCATCACAAAATACTTGATGCACTATGACAAAAATACAGATTGTATACACACATTCTCTAGCATTTCAAGAAGAATTAATTATGACTGAAAACCAAATTCTCACTTGTTACTTTCTTCCACAAAATAGTGACAGCAATGTGTTTATGGGTCGTTGGAAACATTGCTTTAAATGAAATGATGTTTGCTGCAAATGTGAATTATATGTTCTCCCAATAGCTATAAAAAGCCACACTGACACCTAAAACTGAGTAGATAATTTTTAGTATATTACTAACAGAAGAAAATAGGGGCATATTAAATTATTTCCTTCTAATGTCTTTAATAACAGTAATTCTTTTGTAAAAAAAAAAAAAAGAACATATAATTTAAAATATTGGTTAAAATGTAAATATTGTGCTTTAACTGACAACTTTTGCAAGTATGTTAAGCAAAATAACGAAGGACAGCTACTACACAGATGACTGTTTTGAAGCAAAAACTCTTACAAGACTTTACTAACCCAGCTAAATACCACTTTAGGCCTTCGAGATTATCCCATAAACTAATTACCGACTTAGTTCGGACAACAAAGCACAGCACTGCTCCTTTATCTGCCTCTCTGCAACACTGGTGAACAATGTTTTGAGATGAAGGCAGGTTTGATGAGGTCTTCTTGTGGCCTCACTGTCTGAAGGGAGGAAGTTGAGTGTGACAGCTTGTCTCCAAACTGTCTTTCTCTTTGCTGCTAGCTATGGAAAACTGATTAAGCTTCTGAATGCCACCCCTTGTCACCCTACTACTGCAAGGGACATATTTCAATAGTGATTCATGTTCTTTTATAGGCTGTCTAACTCAGAGGACTTTGACTTTTTGAATGGAAATTCAGTTTTTCTAGTAGTTTTTTTTTTTTTAAAGAAAATACATCACTTCTGTGCAGATGAGAGATCAGCAAATAAACTATCCTGCGCATTAACAAACTTAAGGACTGCGGGTTGAGTATTAGGAATTTATAATCCTCATCGCGTGCGTGGAATGTGCGCCATTTGCGTGCCAGGCTAGCTCCTGTTTATTGAGGCAGCTCTTCACATGTCACTCCACAAATCACTGTGTTCCACAGCGGGAAGCACTTAAAGCACAACTGAGTGAGCTTGGCAGCACTTTCATGAGCAACACACACTCACAAGGCCTCCGCAAAGCACATGTGCTTTGCAAGTTACATTCACATTAGGCAGTGACGCAAGGAAACCTCTGTTGTGGTGCTAAACTGAATGAGCATGTGTTAATGACCGAAAATCTGTGCGGTGTTTGAAATTTCATAACAAATCTGCTGAGGAGATGAAATTGAGGAAACAAGCACAAAGACAAGTGTGTTTACAGGTCCTATATAGAGATTGAATTATAGCACAAGGAGTATTTTTATGTGTAACTTGCCACGTGCCTTTGTATGGATTACAATGTTTTTTTTGTAGCTTCTTCTAGTTTCGAAATGTGAGCTGTTGCACATCTGTTGTTTTAAACCTGTTATGCCTGTATAGAGTGTAAAGTGGAGAGCTCCGGCCTCTTTACATAACACTGGCAGCACAGGTTAGATGTGGAAATGTCTGATGTATGTCAGGGAGCTGTTTGTGTGAATTCCGGGCATACGTGATTACCGGCTTGTTTGATTGCTTGAGGGACCTTAAGTGAAACGATGGAACCAACAAGTTACAACAGATCAACGCTTTGAATGTGGAGGTAAGAGTAGGCGCGTTGTTGTTGTTGACGGGGGAAACCTGTCAGTTGTGGCCACGTTATATGTCACTAATGCTAATATTGTATTACAGTCACTTTGAACTGAAACTGTCCGAGTTTACTGGTGAGTACAGGCAGGTTTTAAGATGGTTCTGTATGTTTGAATACATCTTTTTGTTTTTTAGTTATATTACAGCCATAATGAGTGGCGTACCGATACATACCAATCAGCGAGATTGGTAAGAAAGCGTAGATAAAGAAATCACAGAACGAAATCAGTCATTATTTATGGAGACCTGAGGATCTATCATAATTGTGGACAGTTGAAATATCATTTCCACGTAGTAATAAAACAGTTGAAGCATGAGGCATATGTACAGAAAAAGGAAAAAAATACTTACACCTATTTTGTCTGGGTGTTAGTTTTTGTTTCTCTAATTTTGTAGATCAAACTTTAAACACTCTGAATAGAACAGCAGCTTGGATTAGATATAATAGTTCATCTAACCAAATAACTATTCTTTATGATCAGATCTGTGAGTAACATGAAATAACAGGTACTCTGTAACATAGTAGTTATGATTTACAAACAAATATTCTTCATGATTATTTTGTTATCTGGAGAGGCTGTTTTTCAGCAGATGTTTGTCAGAAACCCGATAGCTGCCATTTCAATGCTGACAGCAAAACGCGTCATTCTTTCCTTTGCCTTCCTTTTGTCAGCTGACACACTGAAATCTTCCCAATTGTAACTCAACATGTAAGAATGCAAAAGAATGAGCTACAATCGTAGCTGCCATTGCAACTTAAAGCATAGGTGTGTCCCTCTTCGATGATACTCATTGTATGCACGTCACAGACACATATTGTTATTTAAACCTAGTCATCTTGTCCCGCGCGCCCTGCTCCATTACTGCATGTCAAGCTGTTTTGAAGACAAGTTTTTTCGGAAGATATTTTGCAATTACCATGAAGACTGTAGCAAAAAGCCTTGTAATTATCAGAGAGTACCAAGAAGGTTGGGGACGACATGCATCAAGACAAAGGTACTGGGAAAGGCTACGCTGCAGGGAAGCGAGAGTCTCCTTCAAACATGAAAGGGTGGAATTTGCAAATGACATGTGTCTCTCGTTTGTTTTAAAAGCTATACGCTGATTTAACAAACACAGTGAAGCTGGTCATGAGCAGAGACTCTGAAAACACTTTTTTTGTGCATTCTCCTGGAACGCTCTTTATTTATTTGTGTGGGAGCTTTGCTAAGCTGAGTCATTCATAAGGTGGCCTATAATTAGAATGATAATACTGTGAGGCTGGAGTATATCATTTTTTTCTTTTTGTCAGTTAGCACAATTAAACAGCAAATATTTGGTCCTGTCTAGTTTAGTAAGAGCAAGGCAATGTGTTGGACTCTTGGAGTTGGCAAATTGCTGAAAGACTATAATGCAATGGACAATATGTTAGGTCAATGCCACTAAATGCAAAATTCTTAAGAGAATTTTTAAGCAGTCACCGGACAACCTGCCTTATTTCACGCGCGCACACACACACACACACACACACACACACACACACACACAGAGAAACGCAGTGTCCCCTTTCTCTTTTTCATCGGGCTGTAATTTGTGCCTGCTGCTGCCACTTTTAACGAGGTAACTCTATACTGGATGTATTTACTTAGATCAGATAAGTGATCGTGCTATAGTGATTGTCTTGTTATTCGTGTTAATCTGAATGCCTTTTCAGCCTAATAGCATGTCAAACAACAACTGAATTCGGAAGTCTGTTAGAGGCTTGGCCTTTTAAGTTTTTATGTGTTTACAGGAACTGTGCTCTTCTAAACACGGAATAGGTTCATTTAAAGCGATGACAGCTCTCTTAAATGAAGTGCATAATTATGTCCAGCCCTTCAGAGCTAAAAGCGACTTTAGGTTAAACTGTAGTCAAGTGAATAAAACGGTGATTTAAAAGTAAAAAAGCTGAAGAGTAGAAATAAAAAGTGCAGCTTCCTGACGTTTCTTTCTTTACTTAAAAATAAAAATGTCAATGCAATTGTAGACAGATTGTTAAGCTATTTAGACTTCCAATTTTAGTCCAAATGCAGTAAAGCTTGTTGTTTTTTCTTTAATTGCTTATTTTTTACTTTTTAATTGGGGTTATAGATGTCCTAAGAGAGAGACAATGTTGTGTAAGCCAAACAAGGAGCTTACACTAACGGTCTTCAGACTTTAATATACTAGAGTGTAAATGTCAGCTCTTCTTACTGCTTGGATGACCCTACAAGGCATCTTGAGGATTCCTCACCCTCTTAGTCCAGTCATTAAGTCTCCATTAGAATTAAAAAAAAATTATGTCTAAGGTACAGTATTGTAAAACAAAGCTGGAACAAACTCAAAAACAATTGTTTTACATCTTGCCCATATTGCAAATCCTTGCTTTTTTCCCCCTTGGAATATAAACAAGACCTGCCGACGGAACTACAGTTAGATAACATCAGAGGCTTGACATACAAGGGATATTTGTTTGAATAGCTGAATGAGAAATGCAACCTTCCTTACATATCTCCAGATAAGAAACTACGCTTGCTCGATAAAAACCTTGAGAAAATACAGGACGGTAAAACCAAGTCATTCCTTTTATCAGTGCAATCGTGTCTGTTTCAGACATGTTTTTCCATGCCTCCGTCTATCAATACCCTGGAGCAGTGCATGGGAATGAAAGTACACTTCCACAAAAGATCTGGCCTTCTGAGAGAAGATGACTCCGTTCTCTTTTCAATGGAGCTAAGACACACTGCATTAAAATCATTGAGACCGAGCCCAGTGTAAATGGGCGTGCATAGTTTGTAGAGGGCAGGATGGAAAGATCAAGGAAAAAGGGTGAGAGAGAAAGAGCTGGAGAGGGGGACAGACATGCCTGCGCTTCCTCTCCACCCATTCTTTAACGCTTACTGAGTAGCCCCGCAGTGCACCCTTTGTCCCAGTTATTGTCACAGGCTTAGAGAGCTTCTTTGCCAAGTGAGAGGCTTTGGCGACATATGTCACTTCAGTGAGTCTCCTGTCGCTCCTTGAGCTGCTTGAGTAGAGGGGCGGGCAGGGAGGCGTGTCTGTGTACCAGGAGGGGAGCAACGTGAGGTGGAGGAGGAAAGGACATGTCAGAGATGTTGATTCAGAGAGAGTTGTTGGAATGATCCCCTGGAGGTCCTATACTTTTTATGCGGACTTGTAGGGCTGCTGCCTTGAGCCTCGGCTAGAGGTGGACATAAGATGTCAAATGACTCAAAAAACTGTAAGTATTGGTTACTTCATGAACAGTCTAATTTCTAGTCCTTGGGAAATGCTTGGTTTCTGTGCTTACTCCCTCTGTATTTAAATGTGGAATGACATATAAAATCAGTTGTCTGTAAGTTTGCAGCCTGTACTCCGCAGCTACACATGCACAGTCTGCAGAACTTCTGAGCTGTCCGAGCAAAGGTTGTACTAAGTTTGCTTTTAAGGAAGTAGAGGAGATCATTGTATACAGTGTGGGCTGACAAGGATTAGTCGTGTAGAAGTCACACTCTCCTCCGGCCAACTATTAGCCTGGGTTACACAATCCCTGTGGATTTGTGGCTGTGAGCTGTCATGCGTCAGGTAATGCATCTCTCAGCTCCGAAAACAAATCCTTTGTTATGTGTTTACATAGTACTCCACCCCATTTATGCTCCAAGGATTTTTAAAATGGACTATGTCAGCTTTGTTTGAGTTCCCATTGAAGTGGCAGGTTTGCAGATCTCGATGTGTGTACAGAGTTGAGTAATTTGCCTGACCAACAAAGCAGCCTGGGTGTGCATCGTGCAGTGCGTTTGCATCACATGAATGAAATTGGCCTAAAATCTGTTGTCGTGTTGTTAGAAAAACTGAAAATCTTTTCAAAAGCTCGCGCTTCCTTTTTGTTTTTTTTCTCCTGTGTCACTTGAGGACTTGCAGGCCTCTTGCCTAAAGACGACTTTGCAGACTCTGTTTGGCTGATGGAGTTTTCTTCCTGTCACATAAATCTCAGCACTGTCACTAAAGTTTGTTTTTAATGCCAGTGCAATGGTACTCTGGGTGGTCTCCAGTGGAAAAACTTTGTGTGTGCCGGTGTGCGAGTGTGTGTTTTCCTCTGGGCTTGAAACACACACTACTGTAGTACCAGACTAGAATAAGTGTGGCTTCCAGCTTCACTCCACCATGAAAATGTTTGTTCACTCCACTGGAACAAACATCTAACAAGCTTTGTAACTGTTCCAACTCACAAAAGATAATCACAATAAGAACTCATTGCAAACAATACTTTGCCACAATCTCTCTTAATTTGTTTAATTGGTTCTAAATTTGAGTGGCTTAATCCTAAATCAAGTCTATAACAATCACCACATTAACCTTGCTCACTAAGTGGGAGCAGCACATGCAGCCATGTGTCCTTAGAAGAACCCAGAGTAGCGCTCAGCCATTGTTAAGCACCGTACTGTATGACTGCTGGAGCTCACCGCCTTCATTCTACTGATAGCAGGATTAACTGAAGGGTGAACCCATTTGGCATTGCCAGTGCTGCCGCCACAGTCTCAACACTGTGAGAGCTAAGCCGTGAAACAGTGACGGGCTTAGACCAATTTATAAACTGCCATCTTGGATCTAGCGATCGTTGCAGACAGCAGCTTAGCTTTTGTGCCAGTCGGGTTTACTGTAAGCATGTCATGCGATGCCACCAGCCAGGCTTTACAGTTCAAAGGGTAATCACAAAACAAGTGCTCTGCCGTGTTCTGCTACAACTTCACAACAAAAGGACACGAAATGGCTGTTGTCTTAAAAAGGATATCTTGCATCAGCTTCTTTAAACTGACCATTTTCAGAATATTAAGTTTGCTTTTTTTTTGGTAATCCATTGATGTTTATCATGGAGACTTTTCAGAAATCATCCAGCATATTTAAAATAACAAACAAGCTGAGGCAGAAAATGTAATATATTTTTAACTGGGATATTGCATTTAGTTGTTTTCAACAACACCTTTGATGACTTTCAGAAATGAGCCTGTCTGTGCTTTATGGTTGAATTACAGAGCGTTTTCTGGCTCTTTCAGGTCCCCTTTGGAAAGGCCTTCCAAATTACAAGTGACAGCAGTTGACCAACACATTCTCCTGATCTTGGTTGTGTCCAGTGGAGGGTAATGAGTTTGGCAGGGAGCCCGTCGCTTCTTCTGCTTTTGGCCGTGACCATCATGGCCTCAGGCCTTAACATCCCTCTGCAAGGTAGGTGTGTCATGACACAAGTGCTTGCTAGTTCTTACTTGTGTGGTGCTTAAATACGAAGAGTTATGTAACACAGTTAAATTCCCATTGAATGCCCGTGAATGTTTCATGTGAATGCCTTAAAGTCTACAGAATCAACGCTCCTGTTTACAGCTTTTCAAAGCTGTCTCTAAATAACATAAACCGCTTAGATTAAGTTTGATTGTTACAGCAAAGCTTCCTTTGTTTAAAAATTATTTCGATTATTGTGTTTGAGTGTTTAAGGCTTTGTTTGTGCAGTATTGCTGGCATTCAAGTGTGTGTAATATATCTTATTTACCTCAACAACTTTAGTGTTAACAGTCACCGTTCAGTAACGATTTTTGTATGTGGCTTTATTTCATAGTGGAACAGCCTCCAACCATAATAACGTACACATCAGGTCCCATAATTGTACTTCATTTTGACACCACCATTACTGTCAAGTGTAAAGCCCGGGGCAATCCAGCACCAGAGTAAGTGTTGTCAAGTGACATGAGTTAAAAAAAAAACATACAAGCTAAACGCTGAACCCTTGGTCAGTTGAATAGATGTGACAAATGTTTTGCTCTAACAGGTACAGATGGGAAAAGGATGGCCAAGAATTTATCCCCCCAAACTTCCAGACAATCAAAGCAAACCGCACAAAGGGTTTACTTGTGCTTCAGAGTGAGGACATGTCCGAGTTCCAGGGCAAATACAGATGCTACGCATCTAACAAGCTGGGAACTGCTATGACAAATGACATTGAGGTTAAAGTTTTCAGTAAGTAATCATTAGATAAAAAAGATCAAAACCCTGAATTTTGCATTTCGGTGTCATCACTGTTTTTTTGTTTTTGTTTTTGTTTTTACAGTCTTTAATGTTGTTGAACTGCTTTTCGACTAGGTGTTCCTAAGTTTCCAAAGGAAATCTTCAGTCCCATTGTTGTTAGAGAGGGAGAACCAATCACCCTGAAATGCAACCCGCCAGAAGGTGTGCCCCCACGTATTATCTACTGGATGACTGTTGGTAAGCCACAGGGCGGTTTATTATTTTTGTGATTTATATATTGCGTATTCCAGTTTATGAATTTGTTAAAAAGGGAAAACAACTGTTGTTATTGCTTCAAAGCAGTTTTTCTAAAAGTGACTGGGGGACATCTGAATGATTATTACTCCGCTCCAGGCTTGCACTCATGTTTGTGGAGAACCAGATGCTGTGTTTAGCACTTAATGCAGTAATAAATACAGCCCCAGCTTCTCCACGGGAACTTGGAGCTGTATTGATCACCAGGGTCTCCGCAAACAGGAGTGCAAGATTGGAGAGGGGTGACCATTGTTCTGCTGTCCCTCAGCCCAGTCATAGCTCTACTTCACCGGGTGGAGCTGGCTATCCAAGATGAACCAAATGTCCACAGCACTGCAGTATCACTGCATCTAGGCAGGATTCTGCACCAGCTGAGTGCATAAACCAAATGTCTAAATCTACCATTCCTCTCATACTGAACAGGATCATTATTGCAGCAGTGCTTCATCAGTAGGCTAAACCTGACCAGGCTGATGATGGTCTAATGATGAGCATTTCTCCAGGAAAAGCTTTAAACGCACTGCCTAAAAGATCACAGCATCACTTAAGATAGTGTTTCAATTTTTCCTCAGTGGTTTGTAGATGAAAAGGGAAAAAGGCATGCTAACATGATGAAGCCCCACTTTTTAGTAAAGTTGGTCATATGTTTTAATGAGTGCTATTAAAATTGTTCAAATAGGCACCCAGAAATTCAGGAAAAAGGAGTAAAGTCTCAGAAAAAGTTTAACCACATGAATTATAATATTCTAAACACTTTGCCTTGTACACTTGGGTGCACAAGTGTGCCGACCACATAATTTAAAGATTTCGGGCTTCTCTAATTTTCTACATATCTAGTCAATCGAAGCATAATGGTCGGCGTGGTCAAATCACCAACAAGTACTTAGTTTAAGACATAATGGTGCCTTTGCTGTTCCTGAGTCTGTAAGGGATACTTTTCTTTGTTATTGGACTCGCACTGTGGAGTGCTCAAAGCTGGGCTAGTTTTAGATAGTGTGAATCTCGGTCTGTGCTGCACCAGAAAATCCCCACAGATGAGTGTGGCTGGTGACACATTGTATCCTCTGGCTATCAGTAAAGATAGCAGTGACAATAAGGACAGTTCAGGTAAAGGTACACACTTGAGGTCCAAGTGTTTATTGCACATCGGGGTCCTTTTCCCTCCACCACCACCAGAGAAAGTGATTCACTGTGTATAAGGTCACCTCAGTTGTGACTGAAGTACTTCACTGAAGATCCTCAACCTCCTCCAACAAACCTGACTGATGTCAGGAAGAAAAACATAAGAGGCTTTCAGCTGCTCAGGAGGATAGATCCAAATGCATGGGGCAGAATGAATGAAAACACTTGTGTAGAGCTGCTGTTTTAAAATGTTTCAATCTGTTTTTTTATTACTTTCTTGATACAGGAGGCAATGTGGAAACGAAAGGCTGCCATTAGGCTTAAAAAACTAAACAGATGTTGTGCACAGTTGTGCGTGTCACTGATCCATTATTCAAATACTGGCTAAATATACCTTATATTCTGTTGTAGTGCACCTATGAGTTCACCAGGTCTTTGCAAGAACACTCTTTAGAGAATAACTTCCATATAAGATATTAGGCCATGCTGCAGTTAATTTTCAGACATTGTTGATTTGACTTAACAAGTCCCTCTGATGCACCCTGTAAAAGTTTTTGTCCAATTTGCACCTTCCTATCTGCCAACATGAATTCCATAAGCCCATGCTATGATGAGTTACAAATGTAGTAACAATGATTTCACATTATTTATACAAATATGTTGTTTTCCAGATCTCCAGCACATTGAGCAGAACGAGAGGGTTTCCATGGGAACTGATGGCAACCTGTACTTCTCGAATGCCTTACAAAGTGACAGTCGCCCGGATTACGGTTGCTTTGCTGGCTTCAACAGGATCCGCACAATTGTCCAGAAAACCGCCATGGCTGTTGTGGTCAAAAGCTGTAGGTTTATGACAAAGTCTCTCTGGCTTGGAAACTGCACTGTAGCTCACTTGTTTAGCATTTTTCGATATCAGACCGGAGAAAATGTTATGTGTGGAACATCTTATCCTATCATACAATCTAAGATGACCAGTTCACTACGGCTTCTTCAAAGGACCTTTTGATCCCGTAAAGCAACAGGGCTTGCCTTGTCATGTTGATACTGAAGGAAGTTTTTGTTATGACTCAGACTGATATTACTGATTGTGTAACATTTGTTGGTGAAAACAAGCCAACGCTCTTATTTCCAGTAAAATTACTACTGTATTTTATTGTTTTTTTTAAATGTTCCAGTAAAACCTTCCAATGAATCTTCAGAGATCAGCCATACTCGTGAGTGATAATCACACATCAAAGCTTTCCCTCCAAACGCATTTCATATTATGTGAACAGCCCCTAGAAATTGACAATAAAGCGTGTGTGCAGCTTAGAAAATAAGTGGATAAAATTATACATCTGAGCAAGAAATGATATTGTCTGCTTTCAATGCAGCTGTGGCCCCCCCAGCGAGAATACCCAGCCTTCTGCTGCCCTCTGGTGTTCAGACAGAGAAAGTGTTGTTGAAGGGAGATGATCTGCAGCTCGAATGTATACCAGAGGGATTGTAAGTGCGCATTCTGTATCATTGCTTCTGCAGTCATGTTGTCACCCTATCTAAATAACTGTTTTGTTCATTACTGTGTTAACACACTATTGTCTCATGCTGTAGCCCTACACCATCTGTGAAGTGGATAAAAATGGGAGAAGTCATGAGTCCTCGGGTAAAATTTAACAACTACAACAAGCTGTTGAGCTTATCAGCTGTGGAAGAGAGTGATCAGGGGAAGTACATGTGCACAGCTGAGAACTCTGCTGGAAAGACAGTCCACTACTTTGATGTAATAGTGGAAGGTTAGTCAACATCAGGAGCTAATTACGCTTCTATTTGTGGGCACATTTTGTTTATTTGCTTCAAAGAGAAAGCTCTCGACATGTAGATGGCTGTTTGTTTTATCTGAGATCATCACGACTCCTCTTTACATCTCCCAGAACCACCAAAGTGGCTGACAGAGCCTCCTCAGAGCCAGCTCACTGTGATTGGGTCACATGTGCACATCAAGTGCTCCATCAGTGGAAAACCACAACCAGCAATAACGTGGAGGAGGAATGGAGTAAGGTTAAGAGGTGAGAGAGAATAATTGTTGATGTGGTTTAATTCATATTGCACCTCCGGGCAGGAGGGCAGTGCAATGAGTAGCTATCCCCGACGTCAACAGCAGAAGCTGGAGTAATGTGACAGGCAACTGTCTGCTTAGTGTTTGAAATGATGAGATGACAGATTTCATTTTTCTCGTTAAGAAGCTGAAAGGCAAGGTACGCTGAACGGAAGTATGCGCTAATTGAAAGTAGTTGGTGGCTTCTCCTGTACAGTGTCTGAGCAGGAATAATTTGTTTGGAATATTATTACATTTCTCAAATGGATTTGTGTTTGTGCAATATACACAGATGTATATGGAATTTTAAATTTTTATATTAACTGTCAAGTCATCCACCACTTGACTAATTAAAGAGAAGCTGCAAACTGACTCAAAACATCCATATTTTTTCCAGAATAGTCCAACACCGATGCTGCTGTTATCCTGAATAGAACGTGTTGATATATTGACTTGCCTTCATGATGATTTGGTCATTTATTTATGTCCGTGTTGCTGTCAGATGACCCAGATAACAGGATGCAAGTGTTTGATGACACTGTGATACTTCCCACTGCCAAAGTAGAAGACAGTGGCGTCTACCAGTGCGAAGCCTCCAACAGACATGGAAATATTCTCGCCAATGTTAACATCATGATCATGAGTAAGTTCTGTGGTGTAGTGCTTTATCTAAAAAGTAGCTCATAATGTAACATCTTATAATTATATGCTATAAGGAACTGTTCTGGAACCCAGTTTTCTTTAGCCAGTCTCATTATTTTTTATTTCTTTTGCTGGTAGAGATTGTTTTCCTGGTATGATTCATAAGAAGAAACACTTACACCCACTGCTTCATAGCCCTGAGATTTTCTCCTGTATCTTATCATTGTACATCTAAAATCCACATCTAATCATTATTTGCCTATTAGCATGAATGTAGAGTTTTCTTTCAGCTGAAGTCTGAGTGGACTTCCATTTGTTGTAGTATTCTTTAGAAATGATAATGAAGCTTTTTTTCAAAGCACCTCTCTTCTTTACAGCCTCTCATTTACACAGTGCTGGCAAGGAGCTCTAATGCAAGCGTAGCCTGATCATCAGGAGCAATTTCAGGGTTCAGCGTCTTGACTAAGTGCGGTGTTGTATCCCCTCCTCCTGATTTCTTAGTTATTTGAGTATTTGTTATGCTTAAATTAGTTAGATCATTAAGCAGATTTTAATATTACACAAAGATAACCCGAGTAAACACAAAATGCAGTTTTTGAATGATAATTTTAAAAAGTTGCTCAAAGATACCAGGAGGAAAAAGTAACTGCCCCAGAAACCTAATAGTGGTCTGTGCCACTATTAGCGTCAAGAATTGGTAGTGTTGGAACTATTCACTTTGTGATTGGTGGACAGCCTTGAATAAAAACTCATGTCTTAGATTATCCAGTTTTTATGGTTGAGTAGGTAATTTACTACAGTCTAACACTCGGTTAATGTTACTTCTTAATATTACTTCTAAGGCATGAGTGACCAGGAGCCAGTGTGAAGAATTTAGCAACACTTTAGGAGGACTTTGCAGATTTCAGCCAAATAAATACATAAAATAAATTAATATTTTCCAATACTTATTATTCTTATGATAATAATGAATAGTTTTAAGTATAATAACTCTTGTCCTTCACACCAGTCCTTTAGCTTAAATGTAGTATTTGCTAACAATGAGTCACCGCTTGGTTAGCCTGCTAGCTTCTGTAAATCAGCATTGCTTTTTTTCATCTAAAAAACAAAGCCTTTTATACTTACTAAAAATAACCTGTCAAGAAAGTCAGAAAAGTAAAGTCAGTTGTACAAAAAATGAAAAATGACCCTTCGGTGTAACCTTATTGAATACTTTCTTTCCTTGTTTCTTTGTTTAGTTTCAGTTGCTAGTTTCCACACTCACTGAATGATCTTTGTAAGTTTTGGTCGAATACATCATCAAAAAGAATGATAAAACAGTGTACGTGTTAGGGTGGACCTGCCATGTGTCTCTCAGTCTGCTCAGATGTGATCATCACATCTGGTTTCAAGACCGCAAGAGACCAACAGCAAAAATCGATTTTGTTCCCTTTAACTATTAGCTGAGCTGCCTCAAATGACCAAAAGCAGTGATCGGATGTGTGCAAATGACTTTAATGATCAATTATCAATCATGAATATGTGAAAAGTATAAAAGTAATTTGCATTTTGAAAGATGAAACTAAGTTTACTGATGATGAAGATCACGTCCATTTATTCCTGTCTGTTAAAGTATTGATTAACAGGCAAATAGTTTCAGCTCTACAGCCATGTTTGATCCAGCTGTGGGGACTTGACATAACTAACTGGTGTGTATCTATGGACTGGGGCTCAGGACTGAGAAGGTTTATGTTCTTGGATCAATAGAATTTCACAGTGTTACCAGAGCCTGTGATTTATCTGAATTTTCTTTGACATTTGAGTCAGTGTAATCTCACTTCCTTCCTCTTGCTTTTAGATATGGCTCCTCTTATACTGACAAAGAACAACCAGGAGTATGCTGTAGTAGTAGGAAAGGAAATTGCCATGAACTGCAGTGTTTTCAGCTCTCCACCATCCAGCATCTCTTGGTAAGTAGAGCTGGGTTTGTCTTAACAAAAAAACAATTTATGCAAGCAAGTTAAAAGTATCATTAATAATTTACACCTGCCTGTCTTCTAAAATATAAGAAATAGACAGTTTTACATATTAATGTGGAAGAGTGTAAAGAGAAGCAGTCTAAAGAATGAACCCGAGAGCAGTATCACAGCAGTGAGTCATGCTATCACTCCCACACTGCTTCAGGTGTCTGTATGACACGCTGTGATGTTGACACTTCCGTCTGGTTAATGAGATAATCATCTTCTATTCCTTGAAATTGGGCGAAGTGAATCCCGCTTTACTATCACGGTTGCTCAAAAGAGAAACAGACAGTCCGTGGCAAAACACAGATGATGCCACAAGTGCCAAAACATTAAGATAGAAATTGTCCTTGTGGAAAACCTTCTTCACTTCTAATCAGCAACCCTGTGTGTTGCTTTAATTAAGTAAACGGTGTATCCAGTCTATTAAAGTTTAGTCATAGTCTTAAGTGCTTGAGAAACGGCTTCATCCCAAGGATAAAGGAGTACTTGGAGCTCTACACTGGAGAAATCAAACAGCCACAAACAACATAGAGGAGCCACTTCCACAGGAAAAGCTGTACATTTACACCTACAGGACAAAAACAAAAAACATTTTTGGATCAAGAACACAGATGGTTTGAAAAAATGAGTCAAGGAGGAAATCTATGTCTGCTGTGAATGACCATCATTGAACCTACGTCAGCAACCTACAAGCGCTTCACTCACACCTTGCCTCAGGTGACCTCAACAGGTCACACGATAGGATATAGTTGCCTCTTTTTCCCCCAAGCCCTTAAAAATAAAACACGGCATAATATATGACATTCTTTAAAGTAGCAAAAATGAAAACACCAGACGCTTTCAAACTCTGAACTTGCAGCATATCGTCACCTTTTGACTTGCACTTTAGATGTTGGATAAGTTGTGTGGAAGTGCTAAGTAAAGTTGAAAAACATTCTCTCCTAGGGCCAAAGATGAACAAGCCATCGAGGGGGAACGTTTTCTTGCTTTTGAGAGTGGACAATCACTGAGAATCATTAATGCAGAGAAAGGTGACAGTGGGAAATACATCTGCGTTGCGAGTAACATGGAGGGCTCGTCGAATGTCACTGCTGTGCTGGATGTGAAAGGTATCTCAGCAACATGATTACTGCTTTTTGTAGGCAGGTATATTCGTAGTCACTGCAAACAAAGGTAATAAGAAGAAAAGAAGGACTTTATTTGTTTTTAATATTCTGGGCTTTTTTTAAATAAGTAGTTTATGCTAGGTGGTCTGCATCTCTCATATATATAAATATATATGTTGAAGGAAGTTCATAAACAGTCATTTATGAAATCAGTGATTTGGCTTAATTTCAGAGCTTCACGTCGCTTTTTAAAGCAAGCCGGGCTTGTGAAGATTATTTCACTTGTGTTATTTTTTCTTCTTTTTCGTCTCCTTCCTGGTTGTTGTGTTATCTTTAGACTCTACGAAAATAGTGGGTCCACCTCAGAACATACAGGTTGATAGTGGGAAGTTGGCCAACTTGATGTGCCAGACTGAATATGATAAAAGTCTGCAGGACACCTTTGAGCTTGTGTGGAGAAAGGATAACAAGGAGATCCCACTTTCCTCTGAGAAAAATTCCAGGTAACTGGTTTTGCTTTGATGGTGCTTTTATGCTGATGCTATTACCAAGTAGAATAATACATTCATCAACATAAACATTTTATGTGTAGAGGATGTATTTTGCTGATGTATTGTCTGCTTATCTCTATCTATCGTTTAACATGCTACGGTTTTAGTTACAGACATTAGAAAGTGAGATCAACCATTGCACTTACTGGATAATAAAAGGCTAGCATGACTAAATTATGCATGGCTTTAAATTCTCTTTTATTATGCAGCTTTGGTGGAGGGGCCTCTGCTTGAGAGGTGGATTGCAATTACTTCCCAGCTTAACTCTGACAAATCTTCACTTATGTTCAGATACTCTGTGAAAGGTGCCACATTGGAGATCATGAATGTAAACCTGAGTGATCAGGGAACATATACATGCACTGCTAGGACAAGCCTAGATGAGGACTCTGCCACTGCAGTACTCACAGTACGGGGTAAGATGAATTATGTATAGTTAAATATTTATCACACATTTTTGGAAATGATTTGGCTTCAGACAGTTAAATAAATAATGAACTGTTATTTGTTCATTAACACATTTGAGATTCTCTAGATGTTTTAGTTATCACGTTGACAGTTGACGGTTCTTGTATTCTGCACTGCAGATGTTCCTGATGCTCCAATAAAGTTAGAGCTGTCTGAACTTGACAGTCCAAGGAATGTCGTTTTGTCTTGGATACCTGGAAGCGATCGCAACAGCACCGTAACAGGTAAAGGTTAATGGGCAAAAGGAAGAAAACCTGTACAAAGGTTTCTGTGTATTGTTGGGAAATACTTGTTAATAAAGGTAGGATAACAAAAAAAATTGAAAGTAACTGAATGTTTTGTATTTATTATTACTTTTACATGTAAGACACAACTTAACCAAACAGAGTATTCAATTCAGTTCAATATTATTAATTTATATAGCACTAATTCACAACAACAGTCACCTCATGGTGTCTCATGCTGTAAAGTAAAGACCAATTAGAAATATTAGAAAGCAACCCCAACCACCAGATGAGAATCCAATATCTTTGGAGAAAAGAATTGTGTGATACACAATCAGTAATAACTCATAAATAAAGTATATAGACTGCTTGCACACAGCTGTACTGTCTCCATAGTGCAGTAGTCTGCACTTTTGCTTGGCAAGAGAAAGGTCACTTGTTTGATTCTAGCTGAAGACACAAATCCCTTTGGTATTGTGTCAGAAAGGACCTCCAGTGTAGAGCTCTGCCAAATTAAAAACATCCAGGGTGGTTCGATGTTGCGACCCCTTGTGACAAGGGAGCAGCTGAAAGTAGCATTCACACACACCCTTGCAGTACGTGCACGCACTGACCAGAACCCGAGTGTGCGGACTAAAGCCCGCTTCACGGTTGGAAAAACGTCTGCAGGTTATTATTAAAAACTGAAATCGTTTTTTTGATGCAACTTTTAAGTGATTTGCTGCAAATCACAAACTGAGTGTTTTCATGCTTCCTGTGTGAACAAAAAGATTTAGTTGATGCTGTGATCACTTAAACAAGTGAAGAAAGCTGCAAAGCGCTGAGAATCCCGGCAGGGGAGCTTGTCTCTCATTTAGGCTTCAAAAAAGGGAGGGCTAAATTATTTTTAGTGTTGAGAATTTGTATCGGTTCATCAGTGTTGTGTTATTAATATTCTTAGCTGCGATGGTTGTTACAGTGGGGGGAAAAAGTGGCTGTTTTTTGTGACGGAACCCAGATAAATCTTTTAGGATATAACAGGAACACGAAGTATTTTCAACCCCCGTGTTACTCATCAGTAAGTGTTAATATTTAACAAGGACGACAGCATTTTTTCTTAGAAGAATGTTTCATTATAGCCATTTTTACTAGTTTCATTCTTCCTTTCATTAGTTTTTTTATTTTTTTGTATTATTTCTGGGTTTTTTGGCACATAATCACCACCTGTTGATCGGGAATAGCGTGATGTCTTTTTTTTTTTACTTAAAGATTATTTACAAAGTCAGTCACAGGCTCACGGGGGAGCTTTCAAAAGACAAACAAAGCATAAGCAATAAAAAAATATCTATACAGAGTTTATTTAAATGCATGCTAATGAACATCACAACCAAAAATATAGGACTGAAACATAACAGTAAAGTAATGAACATCATTAATCTTTAGGAAGGTAACAAAATCAGAAGCACAATAATATATAATAGACAGAAGACTTTTAGCTCTTTCTGTGATGTGCCAACTTGTCTTTGTGATCACTGTTAATGACAGTGTGGTAAAGTGCCTTCTCGCTATCCCCCTCAGCTCTCACCCTAGTGTTAATACCACTGTCTCTTCTTAATTTAATAAAGTCAAATTAGAGAAGGTAGCACAAACCTTAATCCTAGAAGTTTCGTTGCACCTAAAGGGTGATAAAAAGGGGTTAATAAGAATCATCTATCAGAGGATTAATAATACCACCAGAAATCCTTTTCTCCCTGGTATTTTTTTTCTTATTCACATTGTACTACACTAATGGTCCCTGCCTCCAGGTTCATAATTAGAAATGCATGAGTGGTATTGGTAATCTCATTTAACACTCATATAAGATAATGTTGAATTATTCATTTATCGAGAAAGGGGGTAAATCAGCACTGATGGATACTGATCAGCGCTGTAGATAACCTCTCTGTATGATATAATCTAAGTGAAGTATAAAAGTCTAATATGCGTTTTTAATCATTATTATTCTCATGACCGCATGTGTCCTCTCTCTTTGTGAGCACAGAATTTGTAGTGGAGTACGAGGAGAACCGCTGGGAGCCGGGAAGGTGGAAGGAGCTACAGAGAGTCACCGGTAACCAAGCAACAGCTGAGCTAAAACTATACGGGAACCTTATCTACCAGTTCAGAGTATATGCTGTTAACGCCATTGGACCCGGACCCCCGAGTGAACCGACCGAGCGACACAAAACACCCCCTGCTGGTGAGACCAGTTCCCATTTATTAAAAATGTCACTCTGGTTATGTGTTACATGTGAAAATATGCAAGTTTTAATACTTTAACACTTTTGAAATGTGCAAACAAATACTTCTTGGGAGAACCAGCCCTTAGGAAGGAAAGTGGATATTTTTCAGTTACTGAAGAACTCGTGGTCCACACAGAGCAGATATCTGGCACAGATTGCTCTTTACATATTATTGATCCACAATTACATAGCGTTTGTTTTAGCAGAAAAAGTTGTGGTACAAAAAACGGCATCTTCTTTATTCAGCAAAAAAGAATTTATACAACTGCACACATGTCTCCAAAGCACCTGACAGGAACCCGGAAAATATCAGAATTCAAGGCCATCATCCTCATCAATTGGAAATCAGTTGGGAGGTATGAGATTTATTTATTTAAAATGAAAAAGACTCGTTATCTGTACGAACTTTGACTAGAAGTCGTTACAGTATCGTAACAATTTCTCGACACTGTCATATTGTAGCCGCTGTCACCTGTTGAGCGCAATGGCCCGGGCTTTGAGTACAAGGTGAAGTACCGCCGACTCGGGGTGGAAGATAACTTCACGGAGCACATGGTCAACAGATCTGTGTTTATCGTGAACAACACGCCCACCTATGTCCCCTACGAGATCAAAATCCTGAGCAGAAACAGCTACGGCTGGGGGCCAGAGCCTAAGCCTGTTACAGGTTACTCTGGGGAAGATGGTGAGTAGGCTGCATTAATATATATCAGCGTACGATATAACAACCTGCAACTGACTTCATTACAACATACCCTGAATCTGAACTGGCATATTTGTCTATTGGTTTTCTTTTAACTCTGAACTTCTCGTGTTATGATTCTTTACCGTGTTCTCAGTTATCTTTTGGCATTGTCTGCGGGAAAATGTGTCAGGTTAAGTTCTTTTCTTCTTTCCCCCCTTCCACTTACCCGAGGTTTTAACCCCGTGCAGGTGGTGCAGTAGTGACTTTTCCTTCCCTCTGCGAAAGAAAAAACAAAACAAAAAAACACACCACTGCTAGCAGGTGGCAAATAACCTTTGTAGAGGAGAGGAATGTCAAATTTCCACTTCAGTCTCAGAAGCTGTTGGGGATTTGACAGATCACAACACGCTGTAGGCCTACCGAGGCACGATGGCTGCTTCACTCTCCAGTGTTTGCTGTGCTCCTACCTTGTGCTCCTGTCTTTACAGTAACGCGTAGAGCAGATAATATTTACGGTGCCATTTCGTGTTTGGTGTTGCTTTTCCCCCCCTGCTTTCAGTAGATAATTTGAGCATATTGTTTGTGCACTTTCTTGGCTTTTTATAGAAATACCAATGTTTTGACTTATCAATTAATCAAGCAACAGAACACCATTCCTCAGCTTAAAACACTGTATTAATCAACCAAGGTCGATGTGTTTTGTAACTTTCTGCAACTACAAACATTTTATTTTTAATATGTTGCGAAAAAAAAGTCTGGATAAAGGTCTGTCGTTCACAGACTTGGTGTGTTTCTCCCACCGTCTTTAGTTCCTACTGCAGCACCACGGGACATTGCTGTGGAGGCGATCAACACCACTGTTGTGAGAGTTAGCTGGAGCCCAGTTCCACCTGCCACGGTGCGAGGTCGTCTGGGGGGTTATAATGTAAGTTGTCAGTTTCTCAAACATCCCGGCATTTTCAGTTCCAGCAAAGGAACTTCAAACAGCAGCGTGTTTTTCTTGGTATTTGAAACTCCCCCAATGTCTGCTTTCTGAATGGCGCACTTTCTCTGGTGGAATGATTTTTGTCATTTGGAGGACAAACTTTTAAATGAGATCTCTGCATGCACTCTGATCGTGACATCTCATTTTGAGAGTTTTAGTTTTGGTTGGGTGTAATTTTTAAACTTTTTTTTTTTAATTATACCCAACTTTATCATTTAAGGAGTTTTAATGCTGTACAGACACTTTCATTGTCTTACTGTGTTTCCTGTTGTTTTATATTACACCCTCTCACAGGTTCACTGGGTGAGGAGACGAAGTCTCCTGAATCCCAACAAGATTTTAGATGTCCCTGACTTCATGTCCTTTTCTGGAAACAGAAGTCATGTGATTGTGCCAGGACTGGAACCTTTTTCTGAATACAAACTCACGGTTCACGTTTTCAACAAGAAGGGCAATGGACCTAAGAGTGACCCGGTTATCTTCAATACACCAGAGGGAGGTGAGGTGATACTGTGCTCACACGCGCTAATCAACCCACTTTTCAGGAGTTGTTGCACACGTGCGGAAAACTGTGCAAACATTGAATCCAGCTTTAAAATGAATTGCATCCTTGCGACAAGTTTAGCTTTAGATCAGTGTGTTTCTTCATCCCAGTTTTTAAAAATTGTATGCTTATCTCACCATTGTTGTTGTTTGTATAGTTCCAGAGCAAGTTACTGTCCTGACTTCCTCAATCATCCAGAAAGATTCAGTTAGGCTGGAATGGGCACGGCCGTCAAAGTCAAATGGCATCCTCTCCAGTTACCTCCTGCAGTTCCACCTCAGTATGTAAACACACCCCACTTTGTAGACCTTTGAACCTACATGAGGTTTTTCATCATAATAGAGTTGTCTCGGCTGCAACTTTGTCTGCAGTGTAACAGAGGGCGAAGTGTAAGCAGTAGCGCAACTGCAGCCGTAGTAGAGGGAACAGAAGAGTAGAAAAGATTATTAAAGGGAGGAGAAAGTGTAGAGGGGGTGGATATGTGATACTACAGCTGAGATTTACACATATGGGATGTTTAATTTCCATTTAAAAACCATGTTGCATACACTATCATCTGCACATCACCTCTTTCCTTCTAATCTCGTGTGGCGTCGTCCCAGACAGTAGGTGGCACTGTGTGACACTGAACCCTCCTCCAAAGTCTGCAACGGCCTAATTGTTTCAGGCTACTTTAGCTTGTGGCTTGACACTTTCCTCTGTGTTTCTTATCTCATATCCTTCTGCATATTTCCTCCCAAAAGAATCATTTAAACCGGTGCTCTTTGTGCCTCATGTGATACTTTATTTTATTTTTTTTTCGCCTTTATCACTCAGAAGCTTTTCTTTTTGCAAGAGAAAAAGAAAAAGCACCTTTATGCTGGAGTGCAGTAAGAATGAACAAGTGAGTGAGGGGCTTTCATTACACTCGCTGTTTTCAAAGCCTACACTCTCGTTGGCTGACATTTCTGAAGTCTTTTGTGTAAAATGTGAAGGCAGAGACAGCCCTGTGCCGCCTCCACCAGCACCCACAGAGTCTGGCCAGCTCTTCAATACACTCCGTCCCTCTATTTCTTCCTTTTTTTTCCCATATCAGATGTAAGACTTTACACAGTTATTCCCACACACTGCAATCTGTGGGTGTTTTTTTTTCTTCTTCTTTTTTTGTTGAACTGATTCACCATATCATTTAAATGAAAATTTGGTTCTCATCAATAGATAATATATGTTGCGCTGTATGTGCAGCCTGAGTATCCTTTGGTTTCCTGACAGCGCGATCTGTGCATATCCTGTGCTCTCTACTGCCGCTGCAGAAAAAAAAAAAGAAACCCCAACATTGTTTTTGCAAAGTGGTACAACGAGCTTGGCACACCAGCTCTCACCTGCAGTTCGTTATTGGCACAGTAACGGCGTCACTCTGAGGGGGGTTTCAAGAGAAGCGTTGCTTTCAGTAGTGCACACATACTGTACTTTGATCTATAATGCATATTTGGTGATATGTTGAGCTACTTGTGATTGCAGCTCTTCTGGTTTCCTTCTACTGCTTCCTTATTCATTCTCTCCCCTCGTTGTCATTCTTCCATTCACTTGTTTTTGTAATTTTTTCTTCCTTTTACACAGAGTTGAAAAATAATGTCTCTTTATAGTCTTTGCTCGGTTACCACTTCGTATTGCTTTTCACTTTTCTCATCTCCTCCACCTCCTCTTTTCATCCGTGCACTGCCACTTGTTTACCCCCCCTCCCCCAGTTCTTTATTTCCCCCTTTCATCTTCTCTCGCCTTCCCTCATAATGTATTCCTCCTCAGCTTACCTGTCACAACATGTATCTTGCTATATTCAATTCCTGCATGAGACAGCATAAAATCTCTTCATCTCTTGCTTCCCTCGACCACTGACCCTCATTATAGCCGTGTTACGCTAACCTCCCACACGACCCAGCTGTGATGACTTTTTCTACCGACCTGACCATCTTTCTTCTTCGTCTATAGTTAATGAGACTGCACTCGAGGTGATTGATTCCAAAGAGATCAACATTACCGGGGCTGACACCAACCAGTGGACACTTCGGGGATTAAAGGGGGACAGCCTTTACCGCTTCCACCTCAGGGCGTGCACTCGAGCAGGTTGTGGGCCTCCACAGGCCGATGAGAGCCGAACTGCTTATTCAGTAGCAGGTGAGCTAATGAGATGCATTTAACTTGGGTGGTAGTGTGGCTGTTTATTGTAATAATATATGAAAGTCCCACAGATAAAACACAGCACTGCTGTGATGTATTCATATATAAAAGAGAGAAACATCATTACTAAGGCCAAGAATTAAACAATTTTGTATAGTTCCAGTGAGTATATATCAGCCTTTGAAGATGTCATGCTGCAGTTTTTTGTGCATAAAAGCTGTGTTTTAAAAGAAGTGATCATCCTTATGACTGAACTTAGAAAACAATCAGAAAGATGGGATAAGAAGGAACTCGTGCGTTAAAATATTACTTCCTCTCTAGAACCTCACTCATCACAGCTTAGCCTCTCTATAAGGAGAGTTTGTCAGTAACATTTAATGATCTATCATCAGTTTTTGTTTAGTTCAGCAGGATACAAGGATATTTGTAGTGGATTCCACTTTGAGATCACATTAAAAAATTTGTGATATTTTCGAGCAAAGCTGGAAACAACTACATTTAAAATAAAAAAAAAACACAAGGTTTAACAATTTTAAGGTCAGCAGTAAAACTAAAGCAAAATTTTTGCACATTTTTAGCTTTTTTGTACAAATCCTTCTGTTGAGAATGTCCTTCAAGATACTCAGGTGGATTTGATGTACATTACTAGGGCAGAACTGTACAAATGTATCTGTGGCTCAAGGATTAATTGGCATTTTGACAGGGGAAACGTGACATTGTTATTAACTAAAAGTCTTAGAAGTCACATTGTTATTCTGAGCAAATGTTTCTAAAGGGGCTAAAGCACTCAATGAACTCAATCAGATATACCCAAAACACACTCAGGCAGGCCAAAAGAGACCACACCCTCAGAGGATCAATACATGACGTGAGACCCCTATCAGAAAAGTCCTATCAAAAAACGTCTGTCTTGTTGTGGTCTTAGTGGATCATTAATGTGTCTCTAAACTAATTCTCAGGAGAGGAAACAAGGCCAAATACTTGGGTGGGCTAAGATGTGCCATCACTGCACAGTGGATAACTTGAAACAAATCCTATTTGCTAATGAATCCCACTTTAAAAAAAATCAGAAGAGTGCATGTCTGAGGAGAAGAGAGGATGAAAATGCAGTTTATGAAACCCGCACCTGCATTGCATCAACTCCAGACGACATAGCACTCCAGCGTGACACGCCGCACTCTCTGGTTTGCATCTTTGTGGAGAAGGCTTCATACTGCTGAAGGATAATGAGCCCAACACAACTCAAAGCTTTGTAGAACTACTTGAATACCAAAAGAAGCTCAAAAGTCATGGAGCATGAGATCATACCAGGTTATCAGGCTTTGCACCAGCTTGTCCATTCCAGTTCAAGTGCACAATGTCATTAAAGGAAAAGCTGTGCAGAGCATTGAGTATATTACAGTATTCTAAAATTTATGTACACGTTTTGAAGATTAAACTTTTTACCCAAATTTATAAGCTCATATCATTTTTAATGAGAAGAGCTGTATTGAATCCGAAGCAAATGCAAAATAGAAGTATCTTCACAAGCGCCCTCAGACTGTAAATTATATATTAAAGATGAGGGAGCTACTGTAACTGAAACGGGCAAATTAAGTGTCAAGCTGCTGCCTTAAAAAGCTCAGTGAAATTGCCTCCCTAATGTCCTTGTAAATGCTTTCCGCAGTTTGCATATAAAAAGGTACATCTCCAGTTTTCGTATGACAGCGGCTGTGAATATTCAACAAACCTGTGAGCGGAGGATCCGAGCGAACCTCCGAGTCTGCGGTTTAGTCTTGAGCCAGTTAGAGTTTAAAAGCAAAATGACGATTTGAAATTTTCGAAAGGATATGCTGAGCGTATCGAGTGCAGCTCATTTAAAACCGGAGCGTTGTGGTTCCTCTTTTTTTATGTTTTATCCGTTAAAGGCTCTTTTAAAAAAAGCAATGTGATAAATTACAATAATGTGATTAAACAGAGTGTAAATGAAAGCAGGAATGATGTTGGTGCCACTTTGCTAACTAAGAAATGCGAGCACCCTGACAAAAGTCTCAGAATTAAGGGCCAACTTTGTTATACCAAATGAATTTATCAGCCTTGATGTCAGGTGGATGACATGAGAACATAATAAAGCTGATATTCAAAAAAATAATTCACAAATAACTACACAGGTGGTGGTGACTTTAATTTATATCTTGAATAAAATCCTCTCTACGAGCTTGTGCTTCTAGTGCTTAACATCCATTTGCTGGCTCTGCATGTTTTTTATGAAAGTTATTCAGTCTTCCCGAGCTTTTATCCTTCCTTTGAGAAGCTCTGCATCTTGTAGGTGGATGTTCTGCCTGAGAGCCATTAGATGCATTGTTTGTAAATATGCTTGAGTAGAGGCTCGATGCTGAGATAAAATAGCTCTGTTTGAGAGAGCTCTCCTCGGGGCATGTTAGTCACAATGCAGTGGAGGAGATTTATGGAGACCAACAGCACAGAGCAGGGGCAGAGTGAATTTAGAGACGTTAACGGGGAGTGATGGAGTGACAGCAGGGCAAAATAAAAGAAAAATGAATGCACGGGAGCTAGTGAGGTCAGGCACTGAAGTAGTCCTTTTATATTTCACCTTTTTGACTGAATAAGCTTTTAATGCCTCTCACCATTTAGCTAGGATAAACAGCTGCCTGCCTCGAAAATATTCTAGACAAATCACAGAGTGACATGTCTGAACTATATCAATTACGCAGACGCGTGTACGCATCCACATGTCTGTGCTTGAAAAGCTTGCGATGCCAGTGAGTTTCTGAAGTGAAAGCCAATAAAAAAGGAGAAAAAAAGGGAAAAGAATGGGTTGAAACACGAGAAACACAAGCAGGAAAAAAATGGGAGAAAAAAAAAACAAAGCTAACAGCCACAGAGAACAGTGTGGCACACAGTGGGAAAAATATCTATTTTTCTCCATCAGGTCTCAGGAGATAACAAAGGAGCAAAGATAAAGCAGGCTGCAAACTTGACAAAAAGCACAGAGGAGCATATGCCTCAAAAGTCACACAAAAATAACCAGCCTTTCTGGAGATTAAATTATTGCTCCCCGACACAGCACTTGAACACCTAAGCTGTTATCGGCAACAAATTTGCTAATGGCTCAAATGTATCTATTTATTTACTTTGAGTTTCTTTAGAAAAACAATCACAGTCGGAACGTATACCTCGGATATCTATGTACACATAAGCCCCCGGCTATCCAATGTTCGGTCTCCAGATTTCCCTTGTTATTTAAACTTTTACTTGCGTGCTGCGCTCTGTTTTGGGATTCTCATATTTTTTAATGTAAGCTCAGGTACGTGCGCACTTAATTCACATGAAATGATGTGAGAAATAATACATTCAGGAATTTATAGCATATACAAATGTAAGTTAAATGAAGTAAGAACTTCAGACCCTGTTTAAATTCATGTAACTATGAATAATGTAAACATACAGGGCTGTTTCTAGCTGTTTTGTGGGCCCTATGCAAGATGTGTGTGTGTGTGTGTGTGTATGTGTAT